>CM060948.1:7985302-8127802 GCA_030765055.1 Mantis religiosa
TTACAACTTGTTACACAATGCATTTTGAAGCTTTTTACTACCAACTTTCTCTAATATTCTAACATTCATATTTATTATGCTATTACATTAATTCAGAATTTTAGTTACATTTTCTGTACACGATATTAGATTCCTACATTTTATTTCACAGTAAGTTTTTCACATAATTTTAAAATTATAGATCTTAGCTTTTTAAAATCAATTCTTTTGGCTTGGAATTTTCATTGTACAAAATTTTTAAGCTATTTTTAAAATAGAATGTTACGCTGCATTCTATTCATTATTAGCGAAGTATACTGGCAGTTGTGTTACGTTTTGAACATCTTTAATCTCATTTTGAAGAAGCAGACTCACGTTCGCACTCTGGGATAACACAAATCTCATGGGACAGGCCGATGTCAAGCAAAACAAAATCTTTGGATTATTTTGCAATTTCCGTTGTTTTTTTATTGAAAATCTAGGGCAACGCAAGGGAAAAGACGTTTTAAACCGTAACGGCATATTTCGTCTATCGCCCGCATTCGGGAGCTCCGAGTTCGATTCCCATGGTCGGCCTGCTTGACCCATGGGATTTTATCGGGGATTTTCCTGGGTCGGTTAAATATAACCCTCGAATTTCATGACTCTCCATTTCATCTGTATTATCATTTCAGATCATCTCTCTTCTGGTAGTCTCTTTCAGAGAATAAGTGTCGGCGGGTGTCTCGGCGCTGCATGACAGGATGATATGCTCCTGGTTAACACTTCTTCCTTCGGTAAGGCGGTTTCTGGTCTCCTAGTCGACCTGGTTGGCCTTTTCAGGACCACGGTGGGTGGGATACGATTGTGCTGGCCCGCTGGGGGAATTTCATGACTCGCTACCTCCTCTCACCTCATCCTTCCTCCCAGGGATGCCCCAGATCAAGAATGGTCACAGTGTGAATCCCCTTAATGACCTAATCCAATCTAATCCAACAACGATATTTCTAAAACTTCTATGTCAAGATGATCTGTCGAATGATTTATGAGAAATGCCACCACCATGTAATCAAAGAGTGGCGGATTTCTGGAGTTCTTTACAAAACCTCAACCATTTGTCCTACGCGTAATTTTATATAACCATTTTTGTACTATCCATACTTTGAAATGTTCCTTTGATTCATATTAGTGCGAGTTTGAGAGCCAGCCGCTTCAATTGTTAACAAACAGAAAATGGAAAAATGTCTAGATCTTCGCTTGTTCTCATAAAGTGGGAAAAGTATATTTTATAAGCAAGGGCGCCGGGGTAGCGCGGTGGTTTCGTTCGCGGCTCCCGTTCTAAGGGTCCCGAGTTCGATTCCCGGCTCTGGGGTTGGCGATTTTAAGTCGGCCCTATCCACGCCTTCACCTCTGTCTAGCACATGTGAAGTATCCCCTATGCCCAACGTGGTTCGGAGTCCACGGTAAAAACTGTAGGTCCTCTCACCTCACCGCCATCTTCACTATCACCCTATCATCGGAGGTAATGGTCACCGCCCTCTGGGTGCCTCCACCTGAGAAATTGGTCCGGTCATCACTTGGTGGGGTGAGGTTACCCCGAAGGCCAAGGTTGCCATGTGGGGAGTGTTAGTAACTAACTAATATTTTATAAGCACTAAGGATATACGAGGTGAGTCATTAGTCCAGTTTTGCTTTACGTTATTAGAAAGAGGAATGAGGAATAGCGGTTCAAGGGACAAAACGATAAAGTACACCTCAATTCCGGTTTTCCAGCGATTTTACAAACTTTTATTAGAGTATACATGACATAGCAATTCAGAGAAATTAGACCTATCATATGAGTGCACTGACGTAAGCTAAAAAGAAAATGGCAGGGGTTGGCTGTTAGACACGCCTCATCTATCATGGACACTTACAGTCAAAACGGGCATTATTTACATTCTTGTATAAAGTACGTCTCGTAGCATAAGAGCCTTTGCCGTTTAGGTAAGATTAAATCAAGCACGAGAACTCGCGAGGTGGCCATACAAGTGGTACTATTGAACCCAGAACGTGCTACAGTCAAGTCTTGAAATATGACCTCACCGCCAATAACACAGGTTCGAGTCTCAACACTGTAATTACTTTTCTTACGTTCATCAAAACTTGGACACCGAATTCACAATAATTTAATTATAAGGTGCCTGAGGGCGTGAATTATCCAAGATGGTCGTCGGTTCGACAATTTGCTTCGTTCCAGGAATAGAAAAAGGATCATTCTAGTGCCACAATATATAACAATTTGAAACAACATTTTTAATAGTACAACAGTTCTATATCTGCACGTTAAACTGTGCTACTGTAATTTCTATGTTTTCTGTATTGAAATATGTAAAAATGATCCTATAGGTGTGTACTTGTAGTTCACCTATAAAGAAACGTCAAACAATACCACAAAATATAAATAAAGCAATAACAGTTTTAAGAACAAAGCTTTTAAATTGTGAGTATTACGTGGTAAAAAAATTAGTATACTTATGCAGGGGATTTGAAGAAGCTGATGACCTCGCAGTTTTGAGCTCGTTCTGAGGTAACAGTATACTACAGACGATGCGATAATATCTGTATTAGTACTAATTTCATCGAGTACGTGGGGTCGATGTTTTCGTGTTGGAGTATAAAATGCGGATTAAGGGGCAGTTGACTCACCTGGTATATAAATACATTTAGATATTTATGATAACTATTGTTTACCCACCACAATAACGCAAGCGGGGCCTGACGAGGGAGAGGGGTTTAAACTGTTCTTCTGCTATGGATCTGTTTACTACGAAATGAGTGTATTTGTTTGTTTGTAATTTTACGTCCTACAACGTTGAGTCATATCGAACGGTGAATGAGATGGCTGAAATGATGCTTAAATGTGTCCAGGGTTCATGGAGCTTAGAGCTACCCGACATCTGTCTTTAAGCATAAGGGTAAACCCCGGAAAAACCTTATCCAGGTAGCTCATCCTGACCGAGATTCGAACTCGGGGCCTCTTGAACGAGTAGTAAAGAGCTACTTCCGGTGGTTTGACCTTGAAGTTCCGGCGGTTTGACCTTGAATGACCTTTGAGGTCATGCAGATCCGGCGGTTTGACCTTGAAGTTCCGGCGGTTTGACCTTGAATGACCTTTGAGGTGATGCAAATTTGACCTTGAAGTTCCGACAATTTGACCTTGAAGGTCATGCCATTTGACCTTTGAAGGTTATGGTGCACCCTCTGGACTGGTTGCCTCCCCCGACGCACTTCCAGGAACCCCCGTGCACCCTATTGAATTTTTGCATCCCCCCCACGCCCAACCTGGACCTCCTGCATCCCCTGAGCAACCCCTAACTACCGCGCGCAACTTGACGCACTTGACTCTCTGCATGTGCCACCCACTCCAGGTGCAACCGCGCGTACCCTCTTGACGCATTTCTTGACGCACCCCCGCGCACCCTCTTGACAACCAGCATTCCCCGACGCACGGCACTTCCCTTTCCCGAGCACCCTCTGGACCCTCCGTTGACGAACTGATCTACGCGTGCGTGCACGCGTTCGCGTACATGGCGCGGCACCCCGGGAGATTGACCTTGGGTCTATGGTGATCTTTTTTTATTTTTATTAAGAATACATTGGAATAAAGGTCACGTGACTTTAGGAGAGGGAATGGAGACTGACAAGTGTCTAGTTGGGCGGCTAAGGATTAAAAGGAAGAAATGCAGGTGAGTTTATTATTGAAACGGAGGCAGGAAGTGACGTGTAAGGTTTTGATTGGTTAAAATAAGAATGTTTTTGATTGGCCCATGCAGAGCCGGAGGTCGACCAGCTATTAATAGCATATTGGGTCGATGATTCTGGCTTTGCTTAGGTCAGCTCATTCCTTTTTGGTATATTTTCTTTTTTTTATTGAGAATATACATATACAGGATGCACTTTTATTTCTAATGATAAATACGAAATCTACTACTACTTATAGGAAAGGACGCTGAAGATATTACACTTTATACTTCTTTTGCTACAAAATTGTTTTTGTATGTTCTTTGAATGCTTATTGAATAACGGAAATATGTCCACTGACGATGAGGCACCACTTTTCACACACACTGCTTTTGACTCACTTTGAGCACAAGAAGAAAGCATTTTGCAAGTGATTATGCTTTGGTGAAGTCGACGACGAAGCGTTTCAATCCACTTCGAAGTTTCTCCTCGCCCTTGTAGATGATGCAGAAAGGGGTAGAATTTAGGTTTTCGATGAGTTGAGGGGTGGCTTTACCGAATCTGGATGGTAGGAATACTTCTGAGTTGTCGTCTAGTTTAACAACAGTTTTGGTTCCGTGAATAGTATCGATGGATCTGACGCCTACCACTAGGTACGGCACGTTTTGTTGTAGGGAGGAGACGCTGAGGATGTCGCAGCTGTTGGATAGATCCTGAAGCTGGCGTAGGGCGTCCATAATTACTTTTTGCAGAAAATGCAGTTCTTAACGAACGGTGGAGGTCCGTCGATATGGTTTGTATGAGAAGGTAGGTTCCAATGCTGCTCGCACCTTATAAATGGTGCACACACTTGCTGTACGTCTATGGGAAGTTGCTGCCAAACGACGTCAACGTCGGTTGGAGGGTAACGCTGGAAAATAACGTTTGCGTTTTGTAGGAGCACTCGTTGTTCTGTGGGTAGGAGCACTCGAAGTTGTCTGCCGTTGACGATGAACTTTAAGAAGACGGAGAAGCACCCGCAAGGCATGAGCTGTTTCTACGGGCGTATGTGCGGAGAAATTGTTGAATCTGACGGTTGAGATCAGCGAGGTTCTCGTAGAATCCCTGGTAGCAGCGCTGACACAGGTGGGTGAGACGACCACGGAGTTGGCAGCTGCACGTCGGGTGGAAACAGAAGGAGCAGTGTAATACCGCACAGTGTTCTAACGACATGCCACGACGAGCCACAGACTGAGTGTTGAACGTGGAGGGGAGCATTTTTATGTAGGGAAGTAGAGGGAGGGATGGAAAAGCACGTAAGAAGTGATGGGGGGGAAATGAACGTGGAGGGGAGCATTTATATGTAGGGAAGTAGGGGGAGGGATGGTGGGGGGGGAAGTTTACAGCAGGAGATGTTTGTCATCTTATTTTAAAAATATAATTTTAAAAGTGGTGATACATGGATTTTGGTTACTTTCTTCTTCGGTGATACATTTGAAATGAATGTGAGAGAAGTTGAGGTGAGGTTGAGAAGAGGGTAGGCACACAGGAGTAAGAAAGGATGTAGAGTTTGAGGAAAGGATGGGTTGGTCGGCGAAGGATAAATGATATTTAGGATCAGTGTCGAGCTCCGGTGATATTTTTGAAGTGACGAACTGAATGTTGATGATGGCGGCATTTGAGATGTTGAGTTGGACGGTGACGATCTTGCAGGCTCCAAATCGATCGATGTTGGTGGAGATTAAATGAAAAGGTAGGACGGTGACGAGGTTCCCAAGGTCATCTACTTGTTCGAAGATGGAGAACTTGATGCAGGCCATAAGGTTATGCCCTAAAAGAAAGGAAGGAGACGAATGAGGGTAAAACGGGTGGTGGAGAAAAAAAAGACAAGATGAAAATACTGATGAACTTACCGATATCGAAGAAATCCGTGGTGCAAGTCATGGCAAGGGAGGGATTTCGCTGAAGTTGAGGATGTGCTTTTTGTATTTGTTGGTGTTTGGAACGTGCTGTATGCCTTTGTAGGTAATAAGGAAGGGAGCTGCGTTGAGTTGGGCCATGGAATCTTCATCAAGGCCGCTGTAGGCAGAAGGTAGGAAAACCTCCCTGCCGTCCTTAAGCTTGAGTACAGTTGTCCAACCAAACTGAGTGTTTATAGCTCGGGCGCCGACGACGGTGTAAGGAATGTTTTGATGAAGGTCCTTAACGCCGATAATGTGAGGAGTCTGTCCTCTGTTGCAGAGATCCCGGAGCACACTGCGCAGCATCTTTACTCTACGACGACAGGAAACGAAGTGAGGGGAGGGTAAAGTGCAGAGGAGGGGGTAGGAGAAATCAAAGCAAAAGGGTGTCTTGTTGATTGTTGTTTAAGCTTGTCCATTCCTGTTTGAGCGCGTTGATTCTTGTCCATTCCTGTTCGTTAATGGAAAATCCAGCAGGTTTGAAGACGATGGCGGGTTTTCCAAATAGACGCTTGAAGTGAAGGGAAAGGGAATCAGAGATAATATGCTTCGAAGATGGTAGCTTAGAGTTGAAATGGGCTTCAATTTTTGGACCAAGTTCTTGGACGAAACGAATCCACTGCTCGGGAGAGAAGGTTACAGATGCGGGTTTGATGCACCTAGAGATGGTGACGTCTGTAGAGGAGAAGGAGATGCACTTAGAACGAGACTCGTTGAGGAAGTGGACAGGAGCCCTGCAATGAAAAACATGTTAATAGGAAAATGGAAAACATGAGTAAGAGACAGAGAGAGAGAGCAAAAACGGAGAGTACTTACATGGTTGAAGGCTGGACGACGACTGAGCGACAAGCGCACGGACGTGTATTTAAGATGAGAGGGATCTACATATTTGAGCAGAGGAGGAGGAGGAGGAGGAGGAACACCGTATGCGATGTGTTTTAGAAATGAGTTTATCGTTGAAATGATAATCGGAAATTTTGAATTTAGAAAAGAAGAAGAAGGGATAAACATGGCAGCATCGGTAGGCAAGAAATGCTGTTACGTAATGGAGGCAGGTGGAGGAACGGTTTCCTTGCAAACGCCGCGTATTGTACTCCCAATTAGGACCGCAATACCCATTGAGAAAATGAAGGATGGAGGGAAGAAGAGGAGGTAAAGCGTAACTGTCAAAATATTCCCCATAACCATTTTTGGAAACGAAGATGCAGACCCAATGTTGTCCTGGTTTAAAGCTCGGATCGGTGTTGATCACCAAAGCGATGGGAGGTGGTGGCAGAAGCAATGGGTTAGGAATTTGATCGGAAGCAAAAACGCCTATGAAAGGTTTGAATTTGCGCAAGCAGGAGTGAATTTGATGGGTATTCATGTCACGAGAATGGATCGGTTGAAATCGATTTGAACGGATCTGTAAATTTCGGAGATGACGTGAAGGCAGACGGGTTCCGCTAAAGGATGAAGAAATTCGAGATTTATACCGATATTACCGTGATGTAGACCGGAAATATAATTTCGATCTGCGGACATGTCAGCCGTGAGATCAAATGAGAAAATGGTGTATCCGTTAGGATATTCGGATCTAGATATATTGATGCCCTTGTTATTGAAAACTTTAGCGAGAGCAATAAGGAGAGTTTGATATCCTTGTAGAAAGAAATTTTTATCAAAGTTGAGAACTACGGCGGGGGAGGGTACGGGACGGTTGTTGACAGTGAGTTGCAGAGAGGAGAGGTTGAAGTGTTGAAAGTTGAAAGGATTCTTGGTGATATCCCCAGAGTGAGCCTTATCTGTCGTCATGGCCAAGGTGATGCGCCTGGGTACCTTTCCAACGAGAACGTTGGGAAACGATACCGAGGTAATTCCCGAAGATAAGCTGAGAGCCTGATAGTCCACGTCCTTGAAGGGCATGATGACGTTTGCTTTAGCGAGCGCCCCCTGATGTGCCGTCTTTATGGATGCAGTGGGGCGAGCTCTCTTAAGATAAAGATGAGAACCAATAATTTTTGTGTATCCCTTAAACGAGGAATTTGCGGCTATGAGATGAAATTGAGAAGGTGATGGAGTGAGAGTGATAGTGAGATCAACGTTATTGAGGAGAAGCAAATCCTGATTAAAGAAACCGTGGGATAGGCATCCCATGAGTTGAAATGTATTGCTTTGTTTGGTGTATTCAAGACGTTGTTTAAGACCAAAATTGTTGTCAAAATCGTCAAACTTTCCAGCGGTGTCCTTGAACCATAGGGACATTTGCAAGCGGTTATTCATGACGTCAGAGGAGTAGTTGAGAAGAGTTTCAAGATAGGTTCTGTAAGGGTAACCTTGCTGAGACAAGGAAATATTGACGTTATTGAGAGAGAGGTTAACCTGGCTAAAGAGAGCGTTGAGAGGATTGTTAACTAGTGTGACTTTTTCGTCGGCAGCAAGAACAGAATTGTCGTCATGCAAAATTTGAAGAAAAACCTCTAGAACGACGTAGGATAGGTCAAGATAATCTTCGGCATTGGAAGAGTAGTGAAAAGTTATGGGAGAATCCTTAGAGATGGCATTTTGCGGATTAATTTGAAGAATTTGTGATTCCTCGATGTTGGTTTGAACGGGGAGTTCTTTAAAGAAGTCTAATTCAGAGTTCATGAAAACCGTGCCATTCATGATGAAAAGATGTCCTTACGTTGAACGCGTCTGGTTCGAGACTGTTTCTTCTTGCCTTTGGATTTTCTTTTTATCTTCTTGGGTTTTCGTTTTATCTTATTCGTTTTTCGCTTTCGACCCGACCCTATCATAGAATCGATTTTAGTTTTGGCTTTGCGCTTTAAATTGGATCCTGCTTCTCTTAGATGGGTTTGGAAGGCTTGTTTAGGAGTTGCAGAGGTTGTGGCAATGTCGGCAAGAATGTTGGAACCCATTTTTAGAGCTTCTTTTCCGACCACTTTGGCACCGCTCTTGATGAGGGGGAAAAGTGTTCTAAATAATCCTCCAAGAGCACTGAATAGACCGCTGCCCTTTTGAAAATGAGAGCCTCAGTAAAGGTTGAAATTGCGATCTCCGTGGCCGGCCTGATTGAGATAGTAGCGAAGAAAAACGGAATCGTTGGAGTTCATTCTTTGGGTCTGAAAGATAGAACTAATGCAGAAGAAAATCCGTCGGCGAATGGAATAAGATTCCCAAAACCGTCTCTTAAATCGATGAAAATGACGTTGAAATCCTGACGAAGTAAAGGAATCCAGTTTTGGGGAAAGAAGGACTGCTCCATCGACAGACGTTTAGAGACCTCTGGTTCGACTACGATGACGGTACTCTCTAGCACTTGGACAAAGGAGCTTCCAACGAGCTGAGGGACAACGATATTGCAATAGATGAAGACTTCGTAAGGAAAACCCATGTAGGGATCTATCAAGTGGGTGGCCTTGGGAGAGCGCACCACATCTGTATGTGGTAAATATCCTAGCATTCTGCAAACCATCGGCGATGGAACCATGGAAGTTACCACGCGCCTGGGTTCTGCTTCTTCGTCATTCGCTTTCTTCTTCTTCTTTTTGGGCGGTTGGTCGCTGAGCTGAATGTCTGCAGGAGTAGATTCTGCATCCTGCCCAATAGAAAGAGAGGAGGAAACCGGTATTAATCTATGAGGGGTAATGATTTCCTCGGGAAGGACGTTTGAGACGGATATTTGAGGCAATGTGGTTCCTTACCGGTATTTTCTTTTTCGACGGCTACCTCCTCCTTTTCGATGGCGGCTCGGTACACGTTTACCCTGTCGTCTTTGGCAAAAAAGAATTGTTGGACATTGATTTCGTTTCGAATGCTCTTGTTGATGGCAGACAAAAGCTGCACGCTATCCTTTTCTATGACGTTTTGAAGCTTCACGGTAAACGGGGCATACGCGGGGTGCAACCCGTCTCCATAGTAGGTCTTGTAAGTGCCACTCAGTGTGTGGTTGGAACTTAAATTATAAAACCGAAGGGGATATCTCAGTTTGGTAAGGGCCACCTCCCACTCACCCTCCAGCACCAATCTTTCGGGCAAGTAATTGGAGAAGCGCGAGATGGTGTTGTCGGAAAAGCGATCCATGGACGCATTGCTGGTAAGCGTGATGGAGAAGGAGCTCTTGCGAATCATATTAGCGATATATCGGTAGCTTTTACCCACGAGTTGAATTTCTCAGGATAACCTTTCCATTTGACAAAAACTTCCTTTCTGGCACCTCGACCCCTGGATCGAAGAACTTTATCGACCTTGTAAGATAGGGGAAGGCTTACGCGTTGAAGTTCTTGGGCGTAAAAGTATCCCTCGATAGGTTCTCCAGCCAAATCGCAAATTTTGTAAACGATGGGAGAACTTTGAATCACTCTGGAAACTTGAAACATTTCATCGGTCCAATTTTGTTCGTATCCCTTGTCGAAGGTCATTTTCTCTTTGGAAATGCGAACGTAATCCCCCACATTAAATCTTTTAGTGGTCATGGGCAAAGGTTTATAAAGGTTATGATATACCTGAAGAATGTTATCTTCCGAAACGTCTTGTGGAGCCATTTTAATGGAGCGATGGTACGAACTGTTGTATGACCGGACCAGCTTTTGCAAAACGTCCACATACTTATACGTGTTTTTGTGAGTGAAATATCTCCACATCTTGGTCTTTAGGGTTCTGTTGAATCTTTCCACTACGGCAGCTTTAACCTTATTGTTGGTGGTGAAATGTGAAACATTGTGCTTTCTGAGAAATTGCTGAAAGGTTCGGTTCTTAAATTCTGTTCCCTTATCCGTTCGCAATACTTTGGGAATTCTTCGGTTCTGGGTAAAAATGTGACTGAAAGCTTTTACCAGTTCCTCTCCCGTTTTAGTTACCAAGGGACGGGCCCAAGCATATTTAGAGAAAACGTCGATAACCGTTAAAATGTACCTATATGGAGCGTTGTGCGCCTTGATGGAATCCAAGACGTTCAGATCGGCCTCCCAAAGGTCATCTATATTTGTGATGTCATAATGTTTAGCGGGATAACGCTTTCTGGCCGGTTTATGAAGCGAGTAACTCTCTTTGGTTCGAAGAAACCTTTCGATTCTAGATTTGGAAAGACCGGTAGCTTTGCGCAGTTTGTCGGCCGTGCCCAAGCCCGCATAGTGATCAATTTGGTTGTAAATCCGTTCTAGGGCAGCGTCTCCCATTCCAGGCCTGCTCGAGGTCGTAATCCGTAACGACTGGAAATGTGGGTCATGGTGCGAGCCTTTTTAATTTTTTTCTCTTTGGAGGTCCCCAATTCGATTTGTGTTAACTGTTGTGGCTGTTCGGTCTTCAAAGGAAGCGCTTCTTCTTCGCCATCGTTCTCGGGACGTCTCAATTTAGAAACCATATCGTAGTAATGAGCCAGCATATATTTCAGGATATTCCATTTGTTTTCAGGCGCCATTTTGGCATCCATGATGTGGGAAATATCGTTAGAAATATCAGAAATGGCCTTATCAATTACATGAAGGCGTTTAGCGCTCTTCGGTTCGGATCGAACCATCACAATCTGCTTAGCATGCTTCATGTTTTACGCAAACTTAGAAACTAAAGCACTTGCTATCGAACCCAGCACTGGTAGAAGAAAAGCCGGTAAAAATCCACCTTTTTGCACGAGAATATTTCGCTTCCTTTGCAGCGGGATCTTCTTATCAACTAATCGTCTCCAGCACTTTTTGTGCCTTTTTAAACGGCTCTTACTAGAGGGAGATATGCGTACATTTCCGTTACAAACGTTGTGAATACATTCCGAAATAGCCTTAATTGTTTCAGATTTAGCGTGCTTCAGAAGCTTTTTTCTAAGTTTAAGTTTCGCCTTGGTCAGAGCCACCAGATTTTCACACTCGTTCGCAATGAGAGGAGAAGTGAGCTTGCGTATCTTAGCCTTCATAATGAACCAAAAAAATTTCCTATCAAGGGTATTTATACCGAAACGAAGAAAGAAGGCGTTTCCTCGGGAAGAATGCCCGTTCGATATCGATATTTATCCGGAGTGTATTGAGAACAGTCTAGAATCAGATATCCGTGAGGCTTTTCCGTTGCTTTTTGGAAAGCCTCCAATAAAAACCTTGAATTTCGAGGTTCCATTTGCTGAAACAATCTTTCAATTTGCATCTTATCCCTGTTGTTCTTAAACACTACGATGTAATTGGCATTAAGGGAAATGGTGCGAAAGTGTTTTCCTTTAGGGAATATATTCTGTAGAATGTAAATGATGCCAAAGTTACGATGATGAGAATCTTTAGTGAAAAAATTGGACACTTCGGTAGAGTCGGTCTCTAGCATTAAGTCATCCACCACCACGAGGTATCCCGGCTTTATGGAATCTAGGGGTGGAATTCCTGCATGAGTGTATACATTAAACGTGCAATGATCGAAAGTGTTTCCTAGGTCTGGAGGATATTCGGGAGGGTGGCACCAAACGACTCTTCCTATGGGTTTGTCATACATTTGCTCGGAATTGGCAATTAGGCGTTTCACAAAGGTGGACTTGCCCGATCGGGATGGTCCAGCAACCTGCATGGTACTCGGAAAGGTAAATTTTGGTATACAGTGGATGTCCTCTGACCTCATGTGCTCAACATTTTTGCCCGAGTCTAAAATAACTTCTCTTTGGGAAGGATCCTCCACAACATGTTCCGGGTTGGCGCACTTAAATTTCGTGTCCGAGTGTAGAATAATTTGCTCGCTTCCGTTTAAAACATCTTCCTGCTGAGGAATCATACTGGGGAAGATTATGTTTTTAGCTTTAGGAATTTTGAGAGCCGATGTCTTATTCGTTTTTGGATACTCGGGTTCCGCAGCAAGAGAATTCGGATGGTCTAACATTTCAGTTCTAGAACCCCGTTTGTGCGGTAGAAGAGCATGCCAATTCATCGGTTTCATTCTTTCGCCCGAAGCATGCCTCTCTTTCGTTTTTGCCTTCCTTCTTCTATATGGGCTGGTTTTCTCCGAAGTGACCCATTTGAACATTTGTGGATCATCGAGTGGCAGGGCACGAAGAAGGGCGTGCCAATTGATGGGTTTCATGTATGGTTCAGGAATCAAAACATGCCCCGTTACGATTGGTTTTTTTGTGCATTTCCTTCCTCTCGACGGTTCTGGACAAGTGAACCTGGGTTCTAATTGGCGTTTCATGTTTTTGAAGCTCATCCGAGCACTTTTGTTCTCTTTCCAATTCTCTAGAAGTTTTAATCACTTTGGGCTTAAACATGGCAGCACCATCTTCTTCTTCCAACGGACGACATGCTTTCCAAATTTTACAGCTCGTTTGTATTACATGGAAACATCGTCTTCCTCTAATACTTGAGATATTTTGTTAAAGTCGAATTTCATTTTTAGGACAAAGGAATTCCACCTCCTCTCTTCTAGCAACAATGACTGCCCTTCTTCGGCTCGAACCCTTTTATACCCATACGGGTAAGGGTCATAATTGTCCTGAAGTACTCGCTTGTTGACATACCCAGTCGAACCGTAAGACGTATGCACCTTTGCCGTACTTCTCTAGCTTGTGGGAAGCGGGGCGACGTAGCAGACTTGTTAACCCGCACGCGTACACCTGCGCGCGCGCAGGCGTTCGCGTACACGGCGTGTCGCCCCGTGAGATTGACCTTGGGTCTGCACCTCACCCATCACCGTGGTCGGAAGGTAGGCCTGCACAAGCTTTTCCCAAGGTTCTTCCATGCTGTTTAAGCAACCATGGTTATCCTTCTTCGGTTCGAAACCTTTTGTACCCATATGGGTATGAGTCATAATTGTCCTGAAGTACGCGCTTGTTCACTACCATGCGAAATGTTTTCGTATAGGGTTCGGTAGTTACGGTCCATAGTTTTCTTCGAGCAATTCGCTTTCCGTGCAATGTGACAGATTTTGAGGGTTCGTTTAGAATTATATCTTCCATAACGTCGGCATTGACAGTTCTCAAATTTCCCGAATTTAAGGTTATTCCTTTAATTTTGCAAACCACATGCTTTTTTCGTTCGTTTGGACACCACACTTCAAAACAGTAACTTTTGGGTCTGCAAGAACAAAATTTCGTTATGTATGCCCCTGGTTCAAACTTTTCAAGTTCATCAGTCATGTCGCCCAAATATGCCCCAGTTGGAGGGATCCAATCTCCCGGTGTGTAAGTGGCGATAACTGAATCGGTGTCAAAGTAACACACGCGCTCACCCAAACGGTCCAAATAAGAATACAACACCAAACGGGCATGCGCTGTAGTGTAGGCTGCAATCACGACATTGGACGTGGGATTGATCTTTCCGACGATGTCCTTATACTTCCACGTCACGTACATCATATCGTCCGTTGCAGGCATATAGGATTGCACCTCCACCGTCGCATCGTTTAAGAGTTCCAGCAAGCGGGAGGATTTCTTGATCAACTCGCAAGTTGGGAGGTTATCTCTCTGTCCATATTTACCCCAAAAGGAATTTAGCATCAATTTGGCTAGCTCTCGTTTTCCAGGATTGTATTCAATTCTGTTCTTGTCCAGTTGGACACCTTCTCTCTTTAAAAAGTTTTCAATGTATGTATGTTTTTGTGTTTCCGTGGTGCAGTTAGCGGGCCAGCCGGAGGCTTCGATTTTGAGCTTGAGGAATTGTACGACATACTTCTCAAAGAGACCTTGCTGTCCAGAATTAGGATTATATCTAATCATCTCATACACCCAAATTTCGTCTATGGACAATATTCGGTACCCCTTGGTCAAGGCAACCTTTATTTCGTCAATCACCCACGTACCGGATAAACTCCTATCTTCGTCCGAGTATTCACACTCGGTTTGACATTCTTCCTCTGCACACGTGCGGCATAGGGGAAACATGAGCTTTCCACCAATTCTTGAGGGTAGCACAGGGTGATATAAGTTTTGAGGAGGTAGTACCGAACACTTTATCAAACCTCCTTCAATGTCATCCATATTTGGAAAATTATCCACGTAAATTTTCGGATGTCCCACCGGATAGGGTTTCGTCTTATTCACATAAGGGTACAAGCTACATACGTCGTAATAAAACATTTTTTCATTCTCTCTCACTTCCCGATACACTTTGGTGCAGTTGGTGCGCCCTCCAAAGAACGCATCCCTGGGATGGAGAGGTTCGGGGAAAACTTTGCCAAAACGGTTGACGTGAGCTGCCAAATCTTCGTCCTCCCGAATCATGGCTCTAAATTCGCACTCCCACATCTCCGTCACCGTATACCCCGCATTTCTTAGTTTGTTGGTCACCCTTTCGGTGCTCTCAAACCTAGAGGTATGGGTTTCATCGCCCGTAGCATATATTTTAGAATGGCGATTAGGAAAGCACTTTGTACACCCATGAAAGAAGCAACCATGAAAGAAATACACAGATCCATCGGCTCTGTAGCCATCTACCTTGTGTCCCAAAACCTTTATTTCTCTGCCCCTGTAGGCATATTGAATAATAATGCAGTTTTTCTGCTCCAACCACGCCAACCATATACAAGCCATTCGAGATTGAGTATCGCCTAAGCGATACCCTCCTTGCGGAATCATTGGAATTTTGTTAATGGGCATAAACCTTTTCCTGTACACATTCATGCAGGCATTGGCTATGGTGACACATTCTCTGAAAGGATCGATACCATTTTCGGCCATGAATTCCTTTCGAAATTTTGTTGCCCCCAAAAATAACAGACGAACATCCGACTTGCAATACTTTACTATTTCTTCTTGCATGCGAAACACGTATCCATCGGTTACCATGTTTGAGTGCCACTCCTCGAAAGCTTTACGTTCGGCTTCGAACATGTTTTCGGGCGAAAAAATTTTTTGATCTGGAATTGGTCCTACATATCTTTGATTTTCCCTAGAGTTGAACAGATATGGAAAGTAACCCTTGCACTCCTGAAGCTGAAATGTTTTGGAGAACCGCGAAAGCGCCATAGGTATAAAATTTAGAGTATCGAGAAACGTTACGTTTAAGTATCTTATTCGATATATTCTGTTTCCATTCATGATCAGTTCGGGTTCCCATTTCAAAGTGCTCACCATATGTTTCAAAATAAACTGGCCATCGTAGGATCGTAAATTGTGGGCCAAAACGACTACATCCCATGATTTAAACCTAGCTTGCGTAGCATGCTCTAAAATTTGCTTCACCGAGTCCTTATCGTACACCCACTCCCTCACGCCACATTGCGAACAATAGACAGTGTTTTCATTTTCGTTAATACACCTTGAACATGCCTGATACAATACACACAAATTGGGCTCATGCACCCGCACTTCAGGATTTTCTGCATACTCGGCATCCTGTATACATTCAAAGTCGATAAACATGAATATAAATGGTTTCTTGGATAAAGAGGCCTTATACGGTTCAATGTAGCATAGATGATTCCCCTCTACGTGTTTCTTACAGTTCGTACAATATATCTCTCCGCACTGGTGCTGCGTTTTTCTGTTTCTTGTACTGTACAGTTTATCACACTTTAAACATACTTTTTCAACATCACATACGGACAACTGCTTAAAATAAACGGCTCCTTTCTTCAAATGGTTTTCGAAGCACTGCCGCCCATTAAACTTCCGGTTACAAACATCGCAGGGCACGTAGGTTTCAATATTGGGATGGTAGTTAAGGTGACATTTAGTACATTGTTTATCGCACTTGTGCTTTTCCTGTTCGACCTTACATGGAACACTGCAGTATCTGCAGTACCAACGACAGTTGAAAGCTTTGTGCAATTGAACAATGGCATTAAAATGACCTTCGTGGTACATGATATCAATACATTTATCGGTAAGCGTATTTGGTTTGTACAAAACATTTTTTCCGGTATGATCTCCGAACACTGTAATGCAATACCCGGGTAAGATGCCTTCGAAAGCTTTCACATCTTCCAAGGAACATATTTCATCTCCCTTCCCTATAGACCGGCATAAAGCTTTTGCTCTATCTAGCTGTATATACTCCCACCTTTTAATACTATTGTAAGCTTCATCGTGGTCTATCTTAGCTTTGCAAACGGCTATTGCTCTAGCCAAACACATTCTGTCTGCGTTTCGTATTTCTATTATTCCTTTATTCGTTTTGCATTGATCACACATTTTAAAGCACGAACCCCGGACTTCCTTCGTCCACACACAGTTTATTTTAAGAGGCCCCGTCATTAAAAAGTCCTTGTTACTTTGCATAACTCGCTCAATAGAGCGCAAAATGACATCCGGGTCTACCTGGTCAAATTTTCGAACGCTCATGTTAAATGGTCTATCGGGATGTTGCCCATCCGTTATGGATATTCCCAACCACCCTGGCGATTTTTGTAGCAGGTTATCGTTAACAAATTGTAAAAATTGCCTAAACATACCATGAACCCACTCCCTTGGATCTACACCGTCAGGTATAGAGCGCACCACTATATCGGTTTCCGAGTATCCAGAATACATTTTTTTCATCGTTCTTTGTCTATGTTCTATAATATCAAATTGCAGTTCCTCTCTTACCTCATCATCTCCTACCTCACCCTCCTCTCTCCCCTCCTCCTCCTCCTCCTCCTCCTCCTCCTCCTCGGGTTTAAATTCCACATTACCCCCGAACTTTCTAGATGCATTCTTCTCCTCCTCGGATTTGGGTACCACATCATCTGGAATAGGAATATCGTACTCATTCACGAAATATTTGGATAAGTCTTCCTCCTCCTCGGGTATGGATTTCACGTCACCATCGAAATTTCCAGATGCGTTCTCTTCTTGCTCCTCGGGTTTGGGTAGCAGATCATCGGGAATAGGTACATCGTACTCATTCACGAAATATTTGGATAAGTCTTCCTGCTCCATCTGTCCTAACTTGAAATACCATGCACGCTGTCTTCCGCTACCCCCTTTTATACTCGAAGTTACGTAACCGAAACCCCCCACGCGTGTTTGGGACCGTCGAAAAATGCAAAGGCAAACTATCCAATCAGCAGAGGTATAAATTTTCTTGATATATAGTTTTGCAATGGTTTATGTTTTCCAGAATAAGCAATATCTTCTATCGTTAATTCTGCAATATCATCTCCCGTGCAGGAAGTTGTGTAAGCAAAAACACCCATGCGTGCCTAAATAGCATAAGGACTGCATAGTCGCATGATCCAATCAGCAGAGGAATAAACTTTCTACATATAGTTTGCAGCGGCTTAGGTTTTGCAAAATCAGCAGCATCATCTATCGGTAATTCCGCGGCGTCATCACCGCGCAGGAAGTTGTGTAAGCCGAAACACCCCACACGTGCCTCATGGCAGGTTCAAATTATCCAATCGGCAGGGGAATAAAGTTTTCTTTTATATAGTTTTGCAATGGTTTGTTTTACAGAATAAGCAAGTTCTGCTATCGTTAGATCTGCTACGACATCAGCTCACAGAAAGTTGAGTAAGCAAAATCACCTCCACGTGCCGCGGAGTGTCCGAAATGTGAGGTGGGAAATTCTTGTGAGTGTGCTAATTAGGACAAAAAAGCAGCGTCATTCATGCAAACGTGTAAATTGAAGGTCTTAGATGAGAAATTCATGTAAATGTTTGAATTAGAAGATGCGAAATTCACTCATTAGAACACTGAGTTGAAAAATTCATGTGACAGTAATTTATATAACTTTTCCCTCCATTTAACCCTTCCGAGATATTCCTTGTTATTTGTCTGAAATTTCCAATCGTTCTCTTAAAGGCAAAGTGAATCCGGCTATAGCCGTTCAAAACAGACCAAAGTACAAACTGCACGCTCAGGTATCCACGCTCCTGCTGCAGGACACACTTTTGCAGGCTTGCATTTTTTTCTGTAACCCGTAAGTGTTACTGCTTTAAATGGCACACACACACACACACACACACACACACACACACACAAACACACACAAGCCAAGTCAACAAACATTGCTGGAATGTATTCAAATACAATATAGGGAAATGTCTACTTTTCACACTCTCATCACTTACGCACGACGTACTTTAAACTTATTATTGGTCTAATTCATGTTAATGCAGCTAAATGTTATTATATATTTCCGCTGTATGCTCTTTTTAAAATAATGTAATGCACAAAAAAGCAATTTGTTTTCTCACAACTCTGCCTTTACCCCTCTCGACCAATCAAAGACATTCTTATTTTAACCAATCGAAACCTTACACGTCACTTCCGGCAGAAAAATGCGAAGCATCATGTTTTCTCAGAAATTACTGAAAAAACTGCCTAAAAAGCAGTTCTCACGGTAACAGGAAAAAAGACGTGGGTGTTTTGGTTGCGTAACTTCCGGTATAAAAAGAGGTGGGGAGGAAGTCAGCGCGCAACACATATTGTTTTCAAAACTGTTCATTCTGATGAAGTTCTATTTTTAATCAGCTGTTTCTTGCACGCGTGCTTCCAATAGTTCTCTTAAAGGGAAAATGAATACAAAAGTCGGGCTATCGCCGTTCAAACAGTACAAAGTGCGAAAACAGTATACTGCACGCTCAGATATCCACGTACCTGCAGCAGGACATTTGTGCAATGTTGCATTTTTTCTGTAACCCGGAAGTCTGACTCTTTTTAAAAAGAATAGAACGCACACACAAGCAATTTGCTTTCTTCTACAATACCGGACGTTCCAGTTCTTAATAAAAATAAAAAAAAATAACCCCTTTTCCCCATTGGTCGAAATCCGGCTCTGCATGGGCCAATCAAAAACATTCTTATTTTAACCAATCAGAACCTTACAAGTCTCTTCCTGCCTCAGTTTCAATCATGTCCTCACCTGAATTTCTTCCTGTTGATCCTTGGCCGCCAAACTAAACACTTGTCAGTCTCCATTCCCTCTCCTAAAGTCACGTAACCTTTATTCCAATGTATTCTTAATAAAAATAAAATAAGATCACCATAACCTTCAAGATCAAATGGCCTGCAGACCCAAGGTCAATCTCCCGGGGTGCCGCGCCATGTACGTGAACGCGTGCACGCACGCGTAGATCAGTTCGTCAACGGAGGGTCCAGAGGGTGCTCGGGAAAGGGAAGTGCCGTGCGTCGGGGAATGCTGGTTGTCAAGAGGGTGCGCGGGGGTGCGTCAAGAAATGCGTCAAGAGGGTACGCGCGGTTGCACCTGGAGTGGGTGGCACATGCAGAGAGTCAAGTGCGTCAAGTTGCGCGCGGTAGTTAGGGGTTGCTCAGGGGATGCAGGAAGTCCAGGTTGGGCGTGGGGGGGATGCAAAAATTCAATAGGGTGCACGGGGGTTCCTGGAAGTGCGTCGGGGGAGGCAACCAGTCCAGAGGGTGCACCATAACCTTCAAGGGTCAAATGGCATGACCTTCAAGGTCAAATTGTCGGAACTTCAAGGTCAAATTTGCATCACCTCAAAGGTCATTCAAGGTCAAACCGCCGGAACTTAAAGGTCAAACCGCCGGATCTGCATGACCTCAAAGGTCATTCAAGGTCAAACCGCCGGAACTTCAAGGTCAAACCACCGGAAGTAGCTCTTTACTACTTGAACGTGAGGCAGACACGCTACCATCTACGCTACCCAGGCGGCCGAAATGTGTGTATCAGAGTGGATATGAGTCACCCATGTTGCCACATCTAATGCTCGTTTCAGTAACCACAGTGGCAGGTATTATGTACGGGAGAGTTATGCAACGGCACTGTATTTTACATGAACCTAACGTCCTCATCATATCCGCACGGCGAGCATAAACATCATGCGGGTAGCAAAAGTGATTACGTTATACATAGCTTTGCCTTGCCTTCTTGTGTTGGGATGAAGGAACTGTTATAAAATGATTTATAAAATGATTTCACGCTAGCCTCTATATAGTAACCATCTTATAAAGGAAATGATTTTATGTTCCTAAACAGTATTGTTACCCAATTATCGGAAGCCGCGTCCAACTGGCGGCTGGGTGAGGGCCGGGAAGCATTCGACAACGCCTACCCATTTGTCTTATAGCGCTAACGAACGGATGGTTGGAAAAACATCACTGGCCGTCTCATTCCCCTCCCCTTGCCGTCTGGAACGTTCGGGATGATTCACTGAAACGAGAGACTTCCAGAAACAACGATATTCCTATAAAAACGGGCTGCATTTGGCGAGTCAGTTCAGTTCTTGGCGAGCAGCCGTGAGGAGCGCCCAGTGAGCGAACGAACTGGAAGACTGTGTACGTGTATCAGAGGAGTTGTACGTAACTGAGAGCGTGCAATAAACCTGTGCCAGACGAACAGCTGAATTGTAATTGTGAGCATTAAGTAATTCTGTGTAATCGGCAAGTGTTTCAACTGTAATTCGGTGGAAATAAAGAACATTTTGAGTTTCTGCAATCGGACTTTTAATTTCACGAACCTACAAAGTAACAAGTGGTGTCAGTAAGTGGGATATTACAGCGATGGAGGCTGCATTGGCACTGATTTTAGCCAAATTTGAAGACCAGTTGGCCGGCGTGAAGGACGACGCCACGGGACTCGGCAAGCGGATTGGCCCAGTGGACGAGCGCGTCGAAGACCTGGCACATCGCGTTAATGAGCTGGAAGGAAAGGCCGACAGCAGCGTCAAGTACATGAACGCCATGGTAAAGGAAGTCATCGGCAGGAGGTTGAAGGGTTTGAAGGCCGACGCGCCGGGAGGCGACAAAACATCGGCACGCAACAAATTTCGAAGTATTCCGCCGTCAATTCGACGCAGTGGCCAAGCACAACAAATGCGCATCAGAGGAGGAAGCCACACAGATAATAGCCAGCATTCAGGGAAGGGCCGCTGAAGTCCTGAATGTGGTACAGACAACGGTGGCGCTAAGACATCTGGGAGGCCCTGGAGAATCGTTTTTGGAAACGACAGCTTACCCGCAGCACACGCAGCCAGCTAAAGGCAAGGTCACAACAGCCAGAGAAGACCCTACAAGAGTTCGCCCTGGCAGTTGAACAACTGCCTAGGAAGGCCCTAGCGGATGACAAAACAGTGTTATATGTCCGATACGTGTTACTAGAATGTTTTTACCCAGTACATCTTAGGACGTCTCTGCAGCTGTCGGTAAGCTTAGCAGAAATACTAGAGAATGACAACAAAGTGTTATATGTCCGATACGTGTTACTAGAATGTTTTTGCCTAGTACACCTTAGGACGTCTCTGCAGCTGTCGGCAAGCTTAGCAGAAATGCTAGCGGATGATAACAAAGTGTTATATGTCCGATACGTGTTACTAGAATGTTTTTGCCAAGATCACCTTAGAACGTCTCTGCAACTGTCGGCAAGCTTAGCAGAAATGCTAGCAGATGACAACAAAGTGTTATATGTCCGATACGTGTTACTAGAATGTTTTTGCCTAGTACACCTTAGGACGTCTCTGCAGCTGTCAGCAAGCTTAGCAGAAATGCTAGCGGATGACAACAAAGTGTTATATGTCCGATACGTGTTACTAGAATGTTTTTGCCTAGATCACATTAGAACGTCTCTGCAGCTGTCGGCAAGCTTAGCAGAAATGCTAACGGATGACAACAACGTGTTATATGTCCGATACGTGTTACTAGAATGTTTTTGCCAAGTACACCTTAGGACGTCTCTGCAGCTGTCGGCAAGCTTAGCAGAAATGCTAAGGGATGACAACAACGTGTTATATGTCCGATACGTGTTACTAGAATGTTTTTGCCAAGTACACCTTAGGACGTCTCTGCAGCTGTCGGCAAGCTTAGCAGAAATGCTAACGGATGACAACAAAGTATTATATGTCCGATACGTGTTACTAGAATGTTTTTGCCTAGTACACCTTAGAACGTCTCTGCAGCTGTCGGCAAGCTTAGCAGAAATGCTAACGGATGACAACAACGTGTTATATGTCCGATACGTGTTACTAGAATGTTTTTGCCAAGTACACCTTAGAACGTCTCTGCAGCTGTCGGCAAGCTTAGCAGAAATGCTAGTGGATGACAACAAAGTGTTATATGTCCGATACGTGTTACTAGAATGTTTTTGCCAAGTACACCTTAGAACGTCTCTGCAGCTGTCGGCAAGCTTAGCAGAAATGCTAGCGGATGACAACAAAGTGTTATATGTCCGATACGTGTTACTAGAATGTTTTTGCCAAGTACACCTTAGGACGTCTCTGAAGCTGTCGGCAAGCTTAGCAGAAATGCTAGCGGATGACAACAACGTGTTATATGTCCGATACGTGTTACTAGAATGTTTTTGCCAAGTACACCTTAGGACGTCTCTGAAGCTGTCGGCAAGCTTAGCAGAAATGCTAGCGGATGACAACAACGTGTTATATGTCCGATACGTGTTACTAGAATGTTTTTGCCTAGTACACCTTAGGACGTCTCTGCAACTGTCGGCAAGCTTAGCAGAAATGCTAGCGTATGACAACAAAGTGTTATATGTCCGATACGTGTTACTAGAATGTTTTTGCCTAGTACACCTTAGGACGTCCCTGCAGCTGTCGGCAAGCTTAGCAGAAATGCTAGCGTATGACAACAAAGTGTTATATGTCCGATACGTGTTACTAGAATGTTTTTGCCAAGTACACCTTAGGACGTCCCTGCAGCTGTCGGCAAGCTTAGCAGAAATGCTAGCGTATGACAACAAAGTGTTATATGTCCGATACGTGTTACTAGAATGTTTTTGCCAAGTACACCTTAGGACGTCTCTGAAGCTGTCGGCAAGCTTAGCAGAAATGCTAACGGATGACAACAAAGTGTTATATGTCCGATACGTGTTACTAGAATGTTTTTGCCTAGTACACCTTAGGACGTCTCTGCAACTGTCGGCAAGCTTAGCAGAAATGCTAACGGATGACAACAAAGTGTTATATGTCCGATACGTGTTACTAGAATGTTTTTACCTAGTACACCTTAGGACGTCTCTGCAACTGTCGGCAAGCTTAGCAGAAATGCTAACGGATGACAACAAAGTGTTATATGTCCGATACGTGTTACTAGAATGTTTTTGCCAAGTACACCTTAGGACGTCTCTGCAGCTGTCGGCAAGCTTAGCAGAAATGCTAGCGGATGACAACAAAGTGTTATATGTCCGATACGTGTTACTAGAATGTTTTTACCTAGTACACCTTAGGACGTCTCTGCAACTGTCGGCAAGCTTAGCAGAAATGCTAACGGATGACAACAAAGTGTTATATGTCCGATACGTGTTACTAGAATGTTTTTGCCAAGTACACCTTAGAACGTCTCTGAAGCTGTCGGCAAGCTTAGCAGAAATGCTAGCGGATGACAACAAAGTGTTATATGTCCAATACGTGTTACTAGAATGTTTTTGCCAAGTACACCTTAGGACGTCTCTGCAGCTGTCGGCAAGCTTAGCAGAAATGCTAACGGATGACAACTAAGTGTTATATGTCCGATACGTGTTACTAGAATGTTTTTGCCAAGTACACCTTAGGACGTCTCTGCAGCTGTCGGCAAGCTTAGCAGAAATGCTAGCGGATGACAACAAAGTGTTATATGTCCGATACGTGTTACTAGAATGTTTTTGCCTAGACCACCTTAGGACGTCTCTGCAGCTGTCGGCAAGCTTAGCAGAAATGCTAACGGATGACAACCAAGTGTTATATGTCCGATACGTGTTACTAGAATGTTTTTGCCAAGTACACCTTAGGACGTCTCTGCAGCTGTCGGCAAGCTTAGCAGAAATGCTAACGGATGACAACAAAGTGTTATATGTCCGATACGTGTTACTAAAATGTTTTTGCCTAGTTCACCTTAGAACGTCTCTGAAGCTGTCGGCAAGCTTAGCAGAAATGCTAGTGGATGACAACAAAGTGTTATATGTCCGATACGTGTTACTAGAATGTTTTTGCCTAGTACACCTTAGAACGTCTCTGCAGCTGTCGGCAATCTTAGCAGAAATGCTAGTGGATGACAACAAAGTGTTATATGTCCGATACGTGTTACTAGAATGTTTTTGCCAAGTACACCTTAGAACGTCTCTGCAGCTGTCGGTAAGCTTAGCAGAAATGCTAGCGGATGACAACAAAGTGTTATATGTCCGATACGTGTTACTAGAATGTTTTTGCCAAGTACACCTTAGAACGTCTCTGCAGCTGTCGGCAAGCTTAGCAGAAATGCTAGCGTATGACAACAAAGTGTTATATGTCCGATACGTGTTACTAGAATGTTTTTGCCTAGTACACCTTAGAACGTCTCTGCAGCTGTCGGCAAGCTTAGCAGAAATGCTAGCGGATGACAACAAAGTGTTATATGTCCGATACGTGTTACTAGAATGTTTTTGCCTAGTACACCTTAGAACGTCTCTGCAGCTGTCGGCAAGCTTAGCAGAAATGCTAGCGGATGACAACAAAGTGTTATATGTCCGATACGTGTTACTAGAATGTTTTTGCCTAGTACACCTTAGGACGTCTCTGCAGCTGTCGGCAAGCTTAGCAGAAATGCTAGCGGATGACAACAAAGTGTTATATGTCCAATACGTGTTACTAGAATGTTTTTGCCTAGTACACCTTAGGACGTCTCTGCAGCTGTCGGCAAGCTTAGCAGAAATGCTAGCGGATGACAACAAAGTGTTATATGTCCGATACGTGTTACTAGAATGTTTTTGCCTAGTACACCTTAGAACGTCTCTGCAACTGTCGGCAAGCTTAGCAGAAATGCTAGCGTATGACAACAAAGTGTTATATGTCCGATACGTGTTACTAGAATGTTTTTGCCAAGGACACCTTAGGACGTCTCTGAAGCTGTCGGCAAGCTTAGCAGAAATGCTAGCGGATGACAACAAAGTGTTATATGTCCGATACGTGTTACTAGAATGTTTTTGCCTAGTACACCTTAGAACGTCTCTGCAGCTGTCGGCAAGCTTAGCAGAAATGCTAACGCATGACAACAAAGTGTTATATGTCCGATACGTGTTACTAGAATGTTTTTGCCTAGTACACCTTAGGACGTCTCTGAAGCTGTCGGCAAGCTTAGCAGAAATGCTAGCGGATGACAACAACGTGTTATATGTCCGATACGTGTTACTAGAATGTTTTTGCCTAGTACACCTTAGGACGTCTCTGCAGCTGTCGGCAAGCTTAGCAGAAATGCTAGCGGATGACAACAAAGTGTTATATGTCCGATACGTGTTACTAGAATGTTTTTGCCAAGTACACCTTAGGACGTCCCTGCAACTGTCGGCAAGCTTAGCAGAAATGCTAGCGTATGACAACAAAGTGTTATATGTCCGATACGTGTTACTAGAATGTTTTTGCCTAGTACACCTTAGGACGTCTCTGCAATTTCGGAAGGCTTAGCAGAAATGCTAGCGTATGACAACAAAGTGTTATATGTCCGATACATGTTACTAGAATGTTTTTGCCTAGTACACCTTAGGACGTCCCTGCAACTGTCGGCAAGCTTAGCAGAAATGCTAGCGTATGACAACAAAGTGTTATATGTCCGATACGTGTTACTAGAATGTTTTTGCCAAGTACACCTTAGGACGTCCCTGCAACTGTCGGCAAGCTTAGCAGAAATGCTAGCGTATGACAACAAAGTGTTATATGTCCGATACGTGTTACTAGAATGTTTTTGCCAAGTACACCTTAGGACGTCCCTGCAACTGTCGGCAAGCTTAGCAGAAATGCTAGCGTATGACAACAAAGTGTTATATGTCCGATACGTGTTACTAGAATGTTTTTGCCAAGTACACCTTAGGACGTCTCTGAAGCTGTCGGCAAGCTTAGCAGAAATGCTAACGGATGACAACAAAGTGTTATATGTCCGATACGTGTTACTAGAATGTTTTTGCCTAGTACATCTTAGAACGTCTCTGCAGCTGTCGGCAAGCTTAGCAGAAATGCTAGCGGATGACAACAAAGTGTTATATGTCCGATACGTGTTACTAGAATGTTTTTGCCAAGTACACCTTAGGACGTCCCTGCAACTGTCGGCAAGCTTAGCAGAAATGCTAGCGTATGACAACAAAGTGTTATATGTCCGATACGTGTTACTAGAATGTTTTTGCCTAGTACACCTTAGGACGTCTCTGCAACTGTCGGCAAGCTTAGCAGAAATGCTAGCGGATGACAACAAAGTGTTATATGTCCGATACGTGTTACTAGAATGTTTTTGCCAAGTACACCTTAGAACGTCTCTGCAACTTTCGGCAAGCTTAGCAGAAATGCTAGCGTATGACAACAAAGTGTTATATGTCCGATACGTGTTACTAGAATGTTTTTGCCAAGTACACCTTAGGACGTCTCTGCAGCTGTCGGCAAGCTTAGCAGAAATGCTAGCGGATGACAACAAAGTGTTATTAGTCCGATACGTGTTACTAGAATGTTTTTGCCAAGTACACCTTAGGACGTCTCTGCAACTGTCGGCAAGCTTAGCAGAAATGCTAGCGGATGACAACAAAGTGTTATTAGTCCGATACGTGTTACTAGAATGTTTTTGCCAAGTACACCTTAGGACGTCTCTGCAGCTGTCGGCAAGCTTAGCAGAAATGCTAACGGATGACAACAAAGTGTTATATGTCCGATACGTGTTACTAGAATGTTTTTGCCAAGTACCACTTAGGACGTCTCTGAAGCTGTCGGCAAGCTTAGCAGAAATGCTAGCGTATGACAACAAAGTGTTATATGTCCGATACGTGTTACTAGAATGTTTTTACCTAGTACACCTTAGGACGTCTCTGCAACTGTCGGCAAGCTTAGCAGAAATGCTAGCGGATGACAACAAAGTGTTATATGTCCGATACGTGTTACTAGAATGTTTTTGCCTAGTACACTTTAGGACGTCCCTGCAACTGTCGGCAAGCTTAGCAGAAATGCTAGCGTATGACAACAACGTGTTATATGTCCGATACGTGTTACTAGAATGTTTTTGCCTAGTACACCTTAGGACGTCCCTGCAACTGTCGGCAAGCTTAGCAGAAATGCTAGCGTATGACAACAAAGTGTTATATGTCCGATACGTGTTACTAGAATGTTTTTGCCTAGTACACCTTAGGACGTCCCTGCAACTGTCGGCAAGCTTAGCAGAAATGCTAGCGTATGACAACAACGTGTTATATGTCCGATACGTGTTACTAGAATGTTTTTGCCAAGTACACCTTAGGACGTCTCTGCAACTGTCGGCAAGCTTAGCAGAAATGCTAGCGTATGACAACAAAGTGTTATATGTCCGATACGTGTTACTAGAATGTTTTTACCTAGTACACCTTAGGACGTCCCTGCAGCTGTCGGCAAGCTTAGCAGAAATGCTAACGGATGACAACAAAGTGTTATATGTCCGATACGTGTTACTAGAATGTTTTTGCCTAGTACACCTTAGGACGTCCCTGCAGCTGTCGGCAAGCTTAGCAGAAATGCTAACGGATGACAACAAAGTGTTATATGTCCAATACGTGTTACTAGAATGTTTTTGCCTAGTACACCTTAGGACTTCCCTGCAGCTGTCGGCAAGCTTAGCAGAAATGCTAACGGATGACAACAAAGTGTTATATGTCCGATACGTGTTACTAGAATGTTTTTACCTAGTACACCTTAGGACGTCTCTGCAGCTGTCGGCAAGCTTAGCAGAAATGCTAACGGATGACAACAAAGTGTTATATGTCCGATACGTGTTACTAGAATGTTTTTGCCTAGTACATCTTAGGACGTCTCTGCGGCTGTCGGCAAGCTTAGCAGAAATGCTAGTGGATGACAACAAAGTGTTATATGTCCGATACGTGTTACTAGAATGTTTTTGCCTAGTACACCTTAGGACGTCCCTGCAGCTGTCGGCAAGCTTAGCAGAAATGCTAGTGGATGACAACAAAGTGTTATATGTCCGATACGTGTTACTAGAATGTTTTTGCCTAGTACACCTTAGGACGTCCCTGCAGCTGTCGGCAAGCTTAGCAGAAATGCTAACGGATGACAACAAAGTGTTATATGTCCGATACGTGTTACTAGAATGTTTTTACCTAGTACACCTTAGAACGTCTCTGCAGCTGTCGGCAAGCTTAGCAGAAATGCTAGTGGATGACAACAAAGTGTTATATGTCCGATACGTGTTACTAGAATGTTTTTGCCTAGTACACCTTAGGACGTCCCTGCAGCTGTCGGCAAGCTTAGCAGAAATGCTAACGGATGACAACAAAGTGTTATATGTCCGATACGTGTTACTAGAATGTTTTTGCCTAGTACACCTTAGGACGTCTCTGCAGCTGTCGGCAAGCTTAGCAGAAATGCTAGTGGATGACAACAAAGTGTTATATGTCCGATACGTGTTACTAGAATGTTTTTGCCAAGTACACCTTAGGACGTCTCTGCAGCTGTCGGCAAGCTTAGCAGAAATGCTAGTGGATGACAACAAAGTGTTATATGTCCGATACGTGTTACTAGAATGTTTTTGCCAAGTACACCTTAGGACGTCTCTGCAGCTGTCGGCAAGCTTAGCAGAAATGCCAACGGATGACAACTAAGTGTTATATGTCCGATACGTGTTACTAAAATGTTTTTGCCTAGTTCACCTTAGAACGTCTCTGAAGCTGTCGGCAAGCTTAGCAGAAATGCTAGTGGATGACAACAAAGTGTTATATGTCCGATACGTGTTACTAGAATGTTTTTGCCAAGTACACCTTAGGACGTCTCTGCAGCTGTCGGCAAGCTTAGCAGAAATGCTAACGGATGACAACTAAGTGTTATATGTCCGATACGTGTTACTAAAATGTTTTTGCCTAGTTCACCTTAGAACGTCTCTGAAGCTGTCGGCAAGCTTAGCAGAAATGCTAGTGGATGACAACAAAGTGTTATATGTCCGATACGTGTTACTAGAATGTTTTTGCCTAGTACACCTTAGAACGTCTCTGCAGCTGTCGGTAAGCTTAGCAGAAATGCTAGCGGATGACAACAAAGTGTTATATGTCCGATACGTGTTACTAGAATGTTTTTGCCAAGTACACCTTAGGACGTCTCTGCAGCTGTCGGCAAGCTTAGCAGAAATGCTAGCGTATGACAACAAAGTGTTATATGTCCGATACGTGTTACTAGAATGTTTTTGCCTAGTACACCTTAGAACGTCTCTGCAGCTGTCGGCAAGCTTAGCAGAAATGCTAGCGGATGACAACAAAGTGTTATATGTCCGATACATGTTACTAGAATGTTTTTGCCTAGTACACCTTAGAACGTCTCTGCAGCTGTCGGCAAGCTTAGCAGAAATGCTAGCGTATGACAACAAAGTGTTATATGTCCGATACGTGTTACTAGAATGTTTTTGCCTAGTACACCTTAGAACGTCTCTGCAGCTGTCGGCAAGCTTAGCAGAAATGCTAGTGGATGACAACAAAGTGTTATATGTCCGATACGTGTTACTAGAATGTTTTTGCCAAGTACACCTTAGGACGTCTCTGCACTTTCGGAAGGCTTAGCAGAAATGCTAGCGGATGACAACAAAGTGTTATATGTCCGATACGTGTTACTAGAATGTTTTTGCCTAGTACACCTTAGGACGTCTCTGCAGCTGTCGGCAAGCTTAGCAGAAATGCTAGCGGATGACAACAAAGTGTTATATGTCCGATACGTGTTACTAGAATGTTTTTGCCTAGTACACCTTAGGACGTCTCTGAAGCTGTCGGCAAGCTTAGCAGAAATGCTAGCGGATGACAACAAAGTGTTATATGTCCGATACGTGTTACTAGAATGTTTTTGCCTAGTACACCTTAGAACGTCTCTGCAGCTGTCGGCAAGCTTAGCAGAAATGCTAGCGGATGACAACAAAGTGTTATATGTCCGATACGTGTTACTAGAATGTTTTTGCCTAGTACACCTTAGAACGTCTCTGCAGCTGTCGGCAAGCTTAGCAGAAATGCTAGCGTATGACAACAACGTGTTATATGTCCGATACGTGTTACTAGAATGTTTTTGCCAAGTACACCTTAGGACGTCTCTGCAATTTCGGAAGGCTTAGCAGAAATGCTAGCGTATGACAACAAAGTGTTATATGTCCGATACATGTTACTAGAATGTTTTTGCCTAGTACACCTTAGGACGTCCCTGCAACTGTCGGCAAGCTTAGCAGAAATGCTAGCGTATGACAACAAAGTGTTATATGTCCGATACGTGTTACTAGAATGTTTTTGCCAAGTACACCTTAGGACGTCCCTGCAACTGTCGGCAAGCTTAGCAGAAATGCTAGCGTATGACAACAAAGTGTTATATGTCCGATACGTGTTACTAGAATGTTTTTGCCAAGTACACCTTAGGACGTCCCTGCAACTGTCGGCAAGCTTAGCAGAAATGCTAGCGTATGACAACAAAGTGTTATATGTCCGATACGTGTTACTAGAATGTTTTTGCCAAGTACACCTTAGGACGTCTCTGAAGCTGTCGGCAAGCTTAGCAGAAATGCTAACGGATGACAACAAAGTGTTATATGTCCGATACGTGTTACTAGAATGTTTTTGCCTAGTACATCTTAGAACGTCTCTGCAGCTGTCGGCAAGCTTAGCAGAAATGCTAGCGGATGACAACAAAGTGTTATATGTCCGATACGTGTTACTAGAATGTTTTTGCCAAGTACACCTTAGGACGTCCCTGCAACTGTCGGCAAGCTTAGCAGAAATGCTAGCGTATGACAACAAAGTGTTATATGTCCGATACGTGTTACTAGAATGTTTTTGCCTAGTACACCTTAGGACGTCTCTGCAACTGTCGGCAAGCTTAGCAGAAATGCTAGCGGATGACAACAAAGTGTTATATGTCCGATACGTGTTACTAGAATGTTTTTGCCAAGTACACCTTAGGACGTCTCTGAAGCTGTCGGCAAGCTTAGCAGAAATGCTAGCGTATGACAACAAAGTGTTATATGTCCGATACGTGTTACTAGAATGTTTTTACCTAGTACACCTTAGGACGTCTCTGCAACTGTCGGCAAGCTTAGCAGAAATGCTAGCGGATGACAACAAAGTGTTATATGTCCGATACGTGTTACTAGAATGTTTTTGCCTAGTACACTTTAGGACGTCCCTGCAACTGTCGGCAAGCTTAGCAGAAATGCTAGCGTATGACAACAACGTGTTATATGTCCGATACGTGTTACTAGAATGTTTTTGCCTAGTACACCTTAGGACGTCCCTGCAACTGTCGGCAAGCTTAGCAGAAATGCTAGCGTATGACAACAAAGTGTTATATGTCCGATACGTGTTACTAGAATGTTTTTGCCTAGTACACCTTAGGACGTCTCTGCAACTGTCGGCAAGCTTAGCAGAAATGCTAGCGTATGACAACAACGTGTTATATGTCCGATACGTGTTACTAGAATGTTTTTGCCAAGTACACCTTAGGACGTCTCTGCAACTGTCGGCAAGCTTAGCAGAAATGCTAGCGTATGACAACAAAGTGTTATATGTCCGATACGTGTTACTAGAATGTTTTTACCTAGTACACCTTAGGACGTCCCTGCAGCTGTCGGCAAGCTTAGCAGAAATGCTAACGGATGACAACAAAGTGTTATATGTCCGATACGTGTTACTAGAATGTTTTTGCCTAGTACACCTTAGGACGTCCCTGCAGCTGTCGGCAAGCTTAGCAGAAATGCTAACGGATGACAACAAAGTGTTATATGTCCAATACGTGTTACTAGAATGTTTTTGCCTAGTACACCTTAGGACTTCCCTGCAGCTGTCGGCAAGCTTAGCAGAAATGCTAACGGATGACAACAAAGTGTTATATGTCCGATACGTGTTACTAGAATGTTTTTACCTAGTACACCTTAGGACGTCTCTGCAGCTGTCGGCAAGCTTAGCAGAAATGCTAACGGATGACAACAAAGTGTTATATGTCCGATACGTGTTACTAGAATGTTTTTGCCTAGTACATCTTAGGACGTCTCTGCGGCTGTCGGCAAGCTTAGCAGAAATGCTAGTGGATGACAACAAAGTGTTATATGTCCGATACGTGTTACTAGAATGTTTTTGCCAAGTACACCTTAGGACGTCTCTGCAGCTGTCGGTAAGCTTAGCAGAAATGCTAGTGGATGACAACAAAGTGTTATATGTCCGATACGTGTTACTAGAATGTTTTTGCCTAGTACACCTTAGGACGTCCCTGCAGCTGTCGGCAAGCTTAGCAGAAATGCTAGTGGATGACAACAAAGTGTTATATGTCCGATACGTGTTACTAGAATGTTTTTGCCTAGTACACCTTAGGACGTCCCTGCAGCTGTCGGCAAGCTTAGCAGAAATGCTAACGGATGACAACAAAGTGTTATATGTCCGATACGTGTTACTAGAATGTTTTTACCTAGTACACCTTAGAACGTCTCTGCAGCTGTCGGCAAGCTTAGCAGAAATGCTAGTGGATGACAACAAAGTGTTATATGTCCGATACGTGTTACTAGAATGTTTTTGCCTAGTACACCTTAGGACGTCCCTGCAGCTGTCGGCAAGCTTAGCAGAAATGCTAACGGATGACAACAAAGTGTTATATGTCCGATACGTGTTACTAGAATGTTTTTGCCTAGTACACCTTAGGACGTCTCTGCAGCTGTCGGCAAGCTTAGCAGAAATGCTAGTGGATGACAACAAAGTGTTATATGTCCGATACGTGTTACTAGAATGTTTTTGCCAAGTACACCTTAGGACGTCTCTGCAGCTGTCGGCAAGCTTAGCAGAAATGCTAGTGGATGACAACAAAGTGTTATATGTCCGATACGTGTTACTAGAATGTTTTTGCCAAGTACACCTTAGGACGTCTCTGCAGCTGTCGGCAAGCTTAGCAGAAATGCTAACGGATGACAACTAAGTGTTATATGTCCGATACGTGTTACTAAAATGTTTTTGCCTAGTTCACCTTAGAACGTCTCTGAAGCTGTCGGCAAGCTTAGCAGAAATGCTAGTGGATGACAACAAAGTGTTATATGTCCGATACGTGTTACTAGAATGTTTTTGCCAAGTACACCTTAGGACGTCTCTGCAGCTGTCGGCAAGCTTAGCAGAAATGCTAACGGATGACAACTAAGTGTTATATGTCCGATACGTGTTACTAAAATGTTTTTGCCTAGTTCACCTTAGAACGTCTCTGAAGCTGTCGGCAAGCTTAGCAGAAATGCTAGTGGATGACAACAAAGTGTTATATGTCCGATACGTGTTACTAGAATGTTTTTGCCTAGTACACCTTAGAACGTCTCTGCAGCTGTCGGTAAGCTTAGCAGAAATGCTAGCGGATGACAACAAAGTGTTATATGTCCGATACGTGTTACTAGAATGTTTTTGCCAAGTACACCTTAGGACGTCTCTGCAGCTGTCGGCAAGCTTAGCAGAAATGCTAGCGTATGACAACAAAGTGTTATATGTCCGATACGTGTTACTAGAATGTTTTTGCCTAGTACACCTTAGAACGTCTCTGCAGCTGTCGGCAAGCTTAGCAGAAATGCTAGCGTATGACAACAAAGTGTTATATGTCCGATACGTGTTACTAGAATGTTTTTGCCTAGTACACCTTAGAACGTCTCTGCAGCTGTCGGCAAGCTTAGCAGAAATGCTAGTGGATGACAACAAAGTGTTATATGTCCGATACGTGTTACTAGAATGTTTTTGCCAAGTACACCTTAGGACGTCTCTGCACTTTCGGAAGGCTTAGCAGAAATGCTAGCGGATGACAACAAAGTGTTATATGTCCGATACGTGTTACTAGAATGTTTTTGCCTAGTACACCTTAGGACGTCTCTGCAGCTGTCGGCAAGCTTAGCAGAAATGCTAGCGGATGACAACAAAGTGTTATATGTCCGATACGTGTTACTAGAATGTTTTTGCCTAGTACACCTTAGGACGTCTCTGAAGCTGTCGGCAAGCTTAGCAGAAATGCTAGCGGATGACAACAAAGTGTTATATGTCCGATACGTGTTACTAGAATGTTTTTGCCTAGTACACCTTAGGACGTCTCTGAAGCTGTCGGCAAGCTTAGCAGAAATGCTAGCGGATGACAACAACGTGTTATATGTCCGATACGTGTTACTAGAATGTTTTTGCCTAGTACACCTTAGGACGTCTCTGAAGCTGTCGGCAAGCTTAGCAGAAATGCTAGCGGATGACAACAACGTGTTATATGTCCGATACGTGTTACTAGAATGTTTTTGCCTAGTACACCTTAGGACGTCTCTGCAGCTGTCGGCAAGCTTAGCAGAAATGCTAGCGGATGACAACAAAGTGTTATATGTCCGATACGTGTTACTAGAATGTTTTTGCCAAGTACACCTTAGGACGTCTCTGCACTTTCGGAAGGCTTAGCAGAAATGCTAGTGGATGACAACAACGTGTTATATGTCCGATACGTGTTACTAGAATGTTTTTGCCAAGTACACCTTAGGACGTCTCTGCACTTTCGGAAGGCTTAGCAGAAATGCTAACGGATGACAACAACGTGTTATATGTCCGATACGTGTTACTAAAATGTTTTTGCCAAGTACACCTTAGAACGTCTCTGCAGCTGTCGGTAAGCTTAGCAGAAATGCTAGCGGATGACAACAAAGTGTTATATGTCCGATACGTGTTACTAGAATGTTTTTGCCAAGTACACCTTAGAACGTCTCTGCAGCTGTCGGCAAGCTTAGCAGAAATGCTAGTGGATGACAACAAAGTGTTATATGTCCGATACGTGTTACTAGAATGTTTTTGCCAAGTACACCTTAGAACGTCTCTGCAGCTGTCGGCAAGCTTAGCAGAAATGCTAGCGTATGACAACAAAGTGTTATATGTCCGATACGTGTTACTAGAATGTTTTTGCCTAGTACACCTTAGAACGTCTCTGCAGCTGTCGGCAAGCTTAGCAGAAATGCTAGTGGATGACAACAAAGTGTTATATGTCCGATACGTGTTACTAGAATGTTTTTGCCAAGTACACCTTAGGACGTCTCTGAAGCTGTCGGCAAGCTTAGCAGAAATGCTAGCGGATGACAACAAAGTGTTATATGTCCGATACGTGTTACTAGAATGTTTTTGCCTAGTACACCTTAGAACGTCTCTGCAGCTGTCGGCAAGCTTAGCAGAAATGCTAACGCATGACAACAAAGTGTTATATGTCCGATACGTGTTACTAGAATGTTTTTGCCTAGTACACCTTAGAACGTCTCTGCAGCTGTCGGCAAGCTTAGCAGAAATGCTAGTGGATGACAACAAAGTGTTATATGTCCGATACGTGTTACTAGAATGTTTTTGCCTAGTACACCTTAGGACGTCTCTGCAGCTGTCGGCAAGCTTAGCAGAAATGCTAGTGGATGACAACAAAGTGTTATATGTCCGATACGTGTTACTAGAATGTTTTTGCCAAGTACACCTTAGAACGTCTCTGCAGCTGTCGGCAAGCTTAGCAGAAATGCTAGCGTATGACAACAAAGTGTTATATGTCCGATACGTGTTACTAGAATGTTTTTGCCTAGTACACCTTAGAACGTCTCTGCAGCTGTCGGCAAGCTTAGCAGAAATGCTAGTGGATGACAACAAAGTGTTATATGTCCGATACGTGTTACTAGAATGTTTTTGCCAAGTACACCTTAGGACGTCTCTGAAGCTGTCGGCAAGCTTAGCAGAAATGCTAGCGGATGACAACAAAGTGTTATATGTCCGATACGTGTTACTAGAATGTTTTTGCCTAGTACACCTTAGAACGTCTCTGCAGCTGTCGGCAAGCTTAGCAGAAATGCTAACGCATGACAACAAAGTGTTATATGTCCGATACGTGTTACTAGAATGTTTTTGCCTAGTACAGCTTAGAACGTCTCTGCAGCTGTCGGCAAGCTTAGCAGAAATGCTAGTGGATGACAACAAAGTGTTATATGTCCGATACGTGTTACTAGTATGTTTTTGCCTAGTACACCTTAGGACGTCTCTGCAGCTGTCGGCAAGCTTAGCAGAAATGCTAGCGGATGACAACAAAGTGTTATATGTCCGATACGTGTTACTAGAATGTTTTTGCCTAGTACACCAAAGGACGTCTCTGCAGCTGTCGGCAAGCTTAGCAGAAATGCTAGCGGATGACAACAAAGTGTTATATGTCCGATACGTGTTACTAGAATGTTTTTGCCTAGTACACCTTAGGACGTCTCTGCAGCTGTCGGCAAGCTTAGCAGAAATGCTAACGGATGACAACTAAGTGTTATATGTCCGATACGTGTTACTAGAATGTTTTTGCCTAGTACACCTTAGGACATCTCTGCAGCTGTCGGCAAGCTTAGCAGAAATGCTAACGGATGACAACTAAGTGTTATATGTCCGATACGTGTTACTAGAATGTTTTTGCCTAGTACACCTTAGGACGTCTCTGCAGCTGTCGGCAAGCTTAGCAGAAATGCTAGCGGATGACAACAAAGTGTTATATGTCCGATACGTGTTACTAGAATGTTTTTGCCTAGTACACCTTAGGACGTCTCTGAAGCTGTCGGCAAGCTTAGCAGAAATGCTAGCGGATGACAACAACGTGTTATATGTCCGATACGTGTTACTAGAATGTTTTTGCCTAGTACACCTTAGGACGTCTCTGCAGCTGTCGGCAAGCTTAGCAGAAATGCTAGCGGATGACAACAAAGTGTTATATGTCCGATACGTGTTACTCGAATGTTTTTGCCAAGTACACCTTAGGACGTCCCTGCAACTGTCGGCAAGCTTAGCAGAAATGCTAGCGTATGACAACAAAGTGTTATATGTCCGATACGTGTTACTAGAATGTTTTTGCCTAGTACACCTTAGGACGTCTCTGCACTTTCGGAAGGCTTAGCAGAAATGCTAGCGTATGACAACAAAGTGTTATATGTCCGATACATGTTACTAGAATGTTTTTGCCTAGTACACCTTAGGACGTCCCTGCAACTGTCGGCAAGCTTAGCAGAAATGCTAGCGTATGACAACAAAGTGTTATATGTCCGATACGTGTTACTAGAATGTTTTTGCCAAGTACACCTTAGGACGTCCCTGCAACTGTCGGCAAGCTTAGCAGAAATGCTAGCGTATGACAACAAAGTGTTATATGTCCGATACGTGTTACTAGAATGTTTTTGCCAAGTACACCTTAGGACGTCTCTGCAACTGTCGGCAAGCTTAGCAGAAATGCTAGCGTATGACAACAAAGTGTTATATGTCCGATACGTGTTACTAGAATGTTTTTGCCTAGTACACCTTAGAACGTCTCTGAAGCTGTCGGCAAGCTTAGCAGAAATGCTAGCGTATGACAACAAAGTGTTATATGTCCGATACGTGTTACTAGAATGTTTTTGCCAAGTACACCTTAGGACGTCTCTGCAACTGTCGGCAAGCTTAGCAGAAATGCTAGCGTATGACAACAAAGTGTTATATGTCCGATACGTGTTACTAGAATGTTTTTGCCTAGTACACCTTAGAACGTCTCTGAAGCTGTCGGCAAGCTTAGCAGAAATGCTAGCGTATGACAACAAAGTGTTATATGTCCGATACGTGTTACTAGAATGTTTTTGCCAAGTACACCTTAGGACGTCTCTGAAGCTGTCGGCAAGCTTAGCAGAAATGCTAGCGTATGACAACAAAGTGTTATATGTCCGATACGTGTTACTAGAATGTTTTTGCCAAGTACACCTTAGGACGTCTCTGCAGCTGTCGGCAAGCTTAGCAGAAATGCTAGTGGATGACAACAACGTGTTATATGTCCGATACGTGTTACTAGAATGTTTTTGCCTAGTACACCTTAGGACGTCTCTGCAGCTGTCGGCAAGCTTAGCAGAAATGCTAGCGGATGACAACAAAGTGTTATATGTCCGATACGTGTTACTAGAATGTTTTTACCAAGTACACCTTAGGACGTCTCTGCAACTGTCGGCAAGCTTAGCAGAAATGCTAGCGTATGACAACAAAGTGTTATATGTCCGATACGTGTTACTAGAATGTTTTTGCCAAGTACACCTTAGGACGTCCCTGCAACTGTCGGCAAGCTTAGCAGAAATGCTAGCGTATGACAACAAAGTGTTATATGTCCGATACGTGTTACTAGAATGTTTTTGCCAAGTACACCTTAGGACGTCCCTGCAACTGTCGGCAAGCTTAGCAGAAATGCTAGCGTATGACAACAAAGTGTTATATGTCCGATACGTGTTACTAGAATGTTTTTGCCAAGTACACCTTAGGACGTCCCTGCAACTGTCGGCAAGCTTAGCAGAAATGCTAGCGTATGACAACAAAGTGTTATATGTCCGATACGTGTTACTAGAATGTTTTTGCCAAGTACACCTTAGGACGTCCCTGCAACTGTCGGCAAGCTTAGCAGAAATGCTAGCGTATGACAACAAAGTGTTATATGTCCGATACGTGTTACTAGAATGTTTTTGCCTAGTACACCTTAGGACGTCTCTGCAACTGTCGGCAAGCTTAGCAGAAATGCTAGCGGATGACAACAAAGTGTTATTAGTCCGATACGTGTTACTAGAATGTTTTTGCCAAGTACACCTTAGGACATCTCTGCAGCTGTCGGCAAGCTTAGCAGAAATGCTAACGTATGACAACAAAGTGTTATTAGTCCGATACGTGTTACTAGAATGTTTTTGCCTAGTACACCTTAGAACGTCTCTGCAACTGTCGGCAAGCTTAGCAGAAATGCTAGCGGATGACAACAAAGTGTTATTAGTCCGATACGTGTTACTAGAATGTTTTTGCCTAGTACACCTTAGAACGTCTCTGCAACTGTCGGCAAGCTTAGCAGAAATGCTAGCGTATGACAACAAAGTGTTATATGTCCGATACGTGTTACTAGAATGTTTTTGCCTAGTACACCTTAGGACGTCCCTGCAGCTGTCGGCAAGCTTAGCAGAAATGCTAGTGGATGACAACAAAGTGTTATATGTCCGATACGTGTTACTAGAATGTTTTTGCCTAGTACACCTTAGGACGTCCCTGCAGCTGTCGGCAAGCTTAGCAGAAATGCTAACGGATGACAACAAAGTGTTATATGTCCGATACGTGTTACTAGAATGTTTTTACCTAGTACACCTTAGAACGTCTCTGCAGCTGTCGGCAAGCTTAGCAGAAATGCTAGTGGATGACAACAAAGTGTTATATGTCCGATACGTGTTACTAGAATGTTTTTGCCTAGTACACCTTAGGACGTCTCTGCAGCTGTCGGCAAGCTTAGCAGAAATGCTAGCGGATGACAACAAAGTGTTATATATCCGATACGTGTTACTAGAATGTTTTTGCCTAGTACACCTTAGGACGTCTCTGCAGCTGTCGGCAAGCTTAGCAGAAATGCTAGTGGATGACAACAAAGTGTTATATGTCCGATACGTGTTACTAGAATGTTTTTGCCAAGTACACCTTAGGACGTCTCTGCAGCTGTCGGCAAGCTTAGCAGAAATGCTAGTGGATGACAACAAAGTGTTATATGTCCGATACGTGTTACTAGAATGTTTTTGCTAAGTACACCTTAGGACGTCTCTGCAGCTGTCGGCAAGCTTAGCAGAAATGCTAACGGATGACAACAAAGTGTTATATGTCCGATACGTGTTACTAGAATGTTTTTGCCAAGTACACCTTAGGACGTCTCTGCAGCTGTCGGCAAGCTTAGCAGTAATGCTAGTGGATGACAACAAAGTGTTATATGTCCGATACGTGTTACTAGAATGTTTTTGCCAAGTACACCTTAGGACGTCTCTGCAGCTGTCGGCAAGCTTAGCAGAAATGCTAACGGATGACAACTAAGTGTTATATGTCCGATACGTGTTACTAAAATGTTTTTGCCTAGTTCACCTTAGAACGTCTCTGAAGCTGTCGGCAAGCTTAGCAGAAATGCTAGTGGATGACAACAAAGTGTTATATGTCCGATACGTGTTACTAGAATGTTTTTGCCTAGTACACCTTAGAACGTCTCTGCAGCTGTCGGTAAGCTTAGCAGAAATGCTAGCGGATGACAACAAAGTGTTATATGTCCGAAACGTGTTACTAGAATGTTTTTGCCAAGTACACCTTAGAACGTCTCTGCAGCTGTCGGCAAGCTTAGCAGAAATGCTAGCGTATGACAACAAAGTGTTATATGTCCGATACGTGTTACTAGAATGTTTTTGCCTAGTACACCTTAGAACGTCTCTGCAGCTGTCGGCAAGCTTAGCAGAAATGCTAGTGGATGACAACAAAGTGTTATATGTCCGATACGTGTTACTAGAATGTTTTTGCCAAGTACACCTTAGGACGTCTCTGCAGCTGTCGGCAAGCTTAGCAGAAATGCTAGCGGATGACAACAAAGTGTTATATGTCCGATACGTGTTACTAGAATGTTTTTGCCTAGTACACCTTAGAACGTCTCTGCAGCTGTCGGCAAGCTTAGCAGAAATGCTAGCGGATGACAACAAAGTGTTATATGTCCGATACGTGTTACTAGAATGTTTTTGCCTAGTACACCTTAGGACGTCTCTGAAGCTGTCGGCAAGCTTAGCAGAAATGCTAGCGGATGACAACAAAGTGTTATATGTCCGATACGTGTTACTAGAATGTTTGTGCCTAGTACACTTTAGAACGTCTCTGCAGCTGTCGGTAAGCTTAGCAGAAATGCTAGCGGATGACAACAACGTGTTATATGTCCGATACGTGTTACTAGAATGTTTTTGCCTAGTACACCTTAGGACGTCTCTGCAGCTGTCGGCAAGCTTAGCAGAAATGCTAGCGGATGACAACAACGTGTTATATGTCCGATACGTGTTACTAGAATGTTTTTGCCTAGTACACCTTAGGACGTCTCTTCAACTGTCGGCAAGCTTAGCAGAAATGCTAGCGGATGACAACAAAGTGTTATATGTCCGATACGTGTTACTAGAATGTTTTTGCCAAGTACACCTTAGGACGTCTCTGCACTTTCGGAAGGCTTAGCAGAAATGCTAGCGGATGACAACAACGTGTTATATGTCCGATACGTGTTACTAGAATGTTTTTGCCAAGTACACCTTAGGACGTCTCTGCACTTTCGGAAGGCTTAGCAGAAATGCTAGCGTATGACAACAAAGTGTTATATGTCCGATACGTGTTACTAGAATGTTTTTGCCTAGATCACCTTAGGACGTCTCTGCAGCTGTCGGCAAGCTTAGCAGAAATGCTAGCGGATGACAACAAAGTGTTATATGTCCGATACGTGTTACTAGAATGTTTTTGCCTAGTACACCTTAGGACCTCTCTGCAGCTGTCGGTAAGCTTAGCAGAAATGCTAGTGGATGACAACAAAGTGTTATATGTCCAATACGTGTTACTAGAACGTTTTTGCCAAGTACACCTTAGGACGTCTCTGCAGCTGTCGGTAAGCTTAGCAGAAATGCTAGTGGATGACAACAAAGTGTTATATGTCCGATACGTGTTACTAGAATGTTTTTGCCTAGTACACCTTAGGACGTCTCTGCAGCTGTCGGCAAGCTTAGCAGAAATGCTAGCGGATGACAACAAAGTGTTATATGTCCGATACGTGTTACTAGAATGTTTTTGCCTAGTACACCTTAGGACGTCTCTGCAGCTGTCGGTAAGCTTAGCAGAAATGCTAGCGGATGACAACAAAGTGTTATATGTCCGATACGTGTTACTAGAATGTTTTTGCCTAGTACACCTTAGGACGTCTCTGCAGCTGTCGGTAAGCTTAGCAGAAATGCTAGCGGATGACAACAAAGTGTTATATGTCCGATACGTGTTACTAGAATGTTTTTGCCTAGAACACCTTAGAACGTCTCTGCAGCTGTCGGCAAGCTTAGCAGAAATGCTAGCGGATGACAACAAAGTGTTATATGTCCGATACGTGTTACTAGAATGTTTTTGCCAAGTACACCTTAGGACGTCTCTGCACTTTCGGAAGGCTTAGCAGAAATGCTAACGGATGACAACAACGTGTTATATGTCCGATACGTGTTACTAGAATGTTTGTGCCTAGTACACCTTAGGACGTCTCTGCACTTTCGGAAGGCTTAGCAGAAATGCTAACGGATGACAACAAAGTGTTATATGTCCGATACGTTTTACTAGAATGTTTGTGCCTAGTACACCTTAGGACGTCTCTGCACTTTCGGAAGGCTTAGCAGAAATGCTAGCGGATGACAACAAAGTGTTATATGTCCCATACGTGTTACTAGAATGTTTTTGCCAAGTACACCTTAGAACGTCTCTGCAGCTGTCGGCAAGCTTAGCAGAAATGCTAGCGGATGACAACAAAGTGTTATATGTCCCATACGTGTTACTAGAATGTTTTTGCCTAGTACACCTTAGGACGTCTCTGCAGCTGTCGGCAAGCTTAGCAGAAATGCTAACGGATGACAACAAAGTGTTATATGTCCGATACGTGTTACTAGAATGTTTTTGCCAAGTACACCTTAGGACGTCTCTGCAGCTGTCGGCAAGCTTAGCAGAAATGCTAGCGGATGACAACAAAGTGTTATATGTCCGATACGTGTTACTAGAATGTTTTTGCCAAGTACACCTTAGGACGTCTCTGCAGCTGTCGGCAAGCTTAGCAGAAATGCTAACGGATGACAACAAAGTGTTATATGTCCCATACGTGTTACTAGAATGTTTTTGCCAAGTACACCTTAGAACGTCTCTGCAGCTGTCGGCAAGCTTAGCAGAAATGCTAGCGGATGACAACAAAGTGTTATATGTCCGATACGTGTTACTAGAATGTTTTTGCCAAGTACACCTTAGGACGTCTCTGCAGCTGTCGGCAAGCTTAGCAGAAATGCTAACGGATGACAACAAAGTGTTATATGTCCGATACGTGTTACTAGAATGTTTTTGCCAAGTACACCTTAGGACGTCTCTGCAGCTGTCGGCAAGCTTAGCAGAAATGCTAACGGATGACAACAAAGTGTTATATGTCCGATACGTGTTACTAGAATGTTTTTGCCAAGTACACCTTAGGACGTCTCTGAAGCTGTCGGTAAGCTTAGCAGAAATGCTAGCGGATGACAACAAAGTGTTATAGGTCCGATACGTGTTACTAGAATGTTTTTGCCTAGATCACCTTAGGACGTCTCTGCAGCTGTCGGCAAGCTTTGCAGAAATGCTAGCGGATGACAACAAAGTGTTATATGTCCGATACGTGTTACTAGAATGTTTTTGCCTAGTACACCTTAGGACGTCTCTGCAGCATCGGCAAGCCTAGCAGAAATGCTAGCGGATGACAACAAAGTGTTATATGTCCGATACGTGTTACTAGAATGTTTTTGCCAAGTACACCTTAGGACGTCTCTGAAGCTGTCGGCAAGCTTAGCAGAAATGCTAGCGGATGACAACAAAGTGTTATAGGTCCGATACGTGTTACTAGAATGTTTTTGCCAAGTACACCTTAGGACGTCTCTGCAGCTGTCGGCAAGCCTAGCAGAAATGCTAGCGGATGACAACAAAGTGTTATATGTCCGATACGTGTTACTAGAATGTTTTTGCCAAGTACACCTTAGGACGTCTCTGCAGCTGTCGGCAAGCTTAGCAGAAATGCTAGTGGATGACAACAAAGTGTTATATGTCCGATACGTGTTACTAGAATGTTTTTGCCAAGTACACCTTAGGACGTCTCTGCAGCTGTCGGCAAGCTTAGCAGAAATGCTAACGGATGACAACAAAGTGTTATATGTCCGATACGTGTTACTAGAATGTTTTTGCCAAGTACACCTTAGGACGTCTCTGAAGCTGTCGGTAAGCTTAGCAGAAATGCTAGCGGATGACAACAAAGTGTTATAGGTCCGATACGTGTTACTAGAATGTTTTTGCCTAGATCACCTTAGGACGTCTCTGCAGCTGTCGGCAAGCTTTGCAGAAATGCTAGCGGATGACAACAAAGTGTTATATGTCCAATACGTGTTACTAGAATGTTTTTGCCAAGTACACCTTAGGACGTCTCTGAAGCTGTCGGCAAGCTTAGCAGAAATGCTAGCGTATGACAACAAAGTGTTATATGTCCAATACGTGTTACTAGAATGTTTTTGCCAAGTACACCTTAGGACGTCTCTGAAGCTGTCGGCAAGCTTAGCAGAAATGCTAGCGTATGACAACAAAGTGTTATATGTCCGATACGTGTTACTAGAATGTTTTTGCCAAGTACACCTTAGGACGTCTCTGCAGCTGTCGGAAGGCTTAGCAGAAATGCTAGCGGATGACAACAAAGTGTTATATGTCCAATACGTGTTACTAGAATGTTTTTGCCAAGTACACCTTAGGACGTCTCTGAAGCTGTCGGCAAGCTTAGCAGAAATGCTAGCGGATGACAACAAAGTGTTATATGTCCGATACGTGTTACTAGAATGTTTTTGCCAAGTACACCTTAGGACGTCTCTGCAGCTGTCGGCAAGCTTAGCAGAAATGCTAGCGTATGACAACAAAGTGTTATATGTCCGATACGTGTTACTAGAATGTTTTTGCCAAGTACACCTTAGGACGTCTCTGCAGCTCTCGGCAAGCTTAGCAGAAATGCTAGCGTATGACAACAAAGTGTTATATGTCCGATACGTGTTACTAGAATGTTTTTGCCAAGTACACCTTAGGACGTCTCTGCAGCTTTCGGCAAGCTTAGCAGAAATGCTAACGGATGACAACAAAGTGTTATATGTCCGATACGTGTTACTAGAATGTTTTTGCCAAGTACACCTTAGGACGTCTCTGAAGCTGTCGGCAAGCTTAGCAGAAATGCTAACGGATGACAACAAAGTGTTATATGTCCGATACGTGTTACTAGAATGTTTTTGCCTAGTACACCTTAGGACGTCTCTGCAGCTGTCGGCAAGCTTAGCAGAAATGCTAGCGGATGACAACAAAGTGTTATATGTCCGATACGTGTTACTAGAATGTTTTTGCCAAGTACACGTTAGGACGTCTCTGCAGCTGTCGGCAAGCTTAGCAGAAATGCTAGCGGATGACAACAAAGTGTTATATGTCCGATACGTGTTACTAGAATGTTTTTGCCAAGTACACCTTAGGACGTCTCTGCAGCTGTCGGCAAGCTTAGCAGAAATGCTAACGGATGACAACAAAGTGTTATATGTCCGATACGTGTTACTAGAATGTTTTTGCCTAGTACACCTTAGGACGTCTCTGAAGCTGTCGGCAAGCTTAGCAGAAATGCTAGCGGATGACAACAAAGTGTTATAGGTCCGATACGTGTTACTAGAATGTTTTTGCCAAGTACACCTTAGGACGTCTCTGCAGCTGTCGGCAAGCCTAGCAGAAATGCTAGCGGATGACAACAAAGTGTTATATGTCCGATACGTGTTACTAGAATGTTTTTGCCAAGTACACCTTAGGACGTCTCTGCAGCTGTCGGCAAGCTTAGCAGAAATGCTAGTGGATGACAACAAAGTGTTATATGTCCGATACGTGTTACTAGAATGTTTTTGCCAAGTACACCTTAGGACGTCTCTGCAGCTGTCGGCAAGCTTAGCAGAAATGCTAACGGATGACAACAAAGTGTTATATGTCCGATACGTGTTACTAGAATGTTTTTGCCAAGTACACCTTAGGACGTCTCTGAAGCTGTCGGTAAGCTTAGCAGAAATGCTAGCGGTTGACAACCAAGTGTTATAGGTCCGATACGTGTTACTAGAATGTTTTTGCCTAGATCACCTTAGGACGTCTCTGCAGCTGTCGGCAAGCTTTGCAGAAATGCTAGCGGATGACAACAAAGTGTTATATGTCCAATACGTGTTACTAGAATGTTTTTGCCAAGTACACCTTAGGACGTCTCTGAAGCTGTCGGCAAGCTTAGCAGAAATGCTAGCGTATGACAACAAAGTGTTATATGTCCAATACGTGTTACTAGAATGTTTTTGCCAAGTACACCTTAGGACGTCTCTGAAGCTGTCGGCAAGCTTAGCAGAAATGCTAGCGTATGACAACAAAGTGTTATATGTCCGATACGTGTTACTAGAATGTTTTTGCCAAGTACACCTTAGGACGTCTCTGCAGCTGTCGGAAGGCTTAGCAGAAATGCTAGCGGATGACAACAAAGTGTTATATGTCCAATACGTGTTACTAGAATGTTTTTGCCAAGTACACCTTAGGACGTCTCTGAAGCTGTCGGCAAGCTTAGCAGAAATGCTAGCGGATGACAACAAAGTGTTATATGTCCGATACGTGTTACTAGAATGTTTTTGCCAAGTACACCTTAGGACGTCTCTGCAGCTGTCGGCAAGCTTAGCAGAAATGCTAGCGTATGACAACAAAGTGTTATATGTCCGATACGTGTTACTAGAATGTTTTTGCCAAGTACACCTTAGGACGTCTCTGCAGCTGTCGGAAGCTTAGCAGAAATGCTAGCGTATGACAACAAAGTGTTATATGTCCGATACGTGTTACTAGAATGTTTTTGCCAAGTACACCTTAGGACGTCTCTGCAGCTTTCGGCAAGCTTAGCAGAAATGCTAACGGATGACAACAAAGTGTTATATGTCCGATACGTGTTACTAGAATGTTTTTGCCAAGTACACCTTAGGACGTCTCTGAAGCTGTCGGCAAGCTTAGCAGAAATGCTAACGGATGACAACAAAGTGTTATATGTCCGATACGTGTTACTAGAATGTTTTTGCCTAGTACACCTTAGGACGTCTCTGCAGCTGTCGGCAAGCTTAGCAGAAATGCTAGCGGATGACAACAAAGTGTTATATGTCCGATACGTGTTACTAGAATGTTTTTGCCAAGTACACCTTAGGACGTCTCTGCAGCTGTCGGCAAGCTTAGCAGAAATGCTAACGGATGACAACAAAGTGTTATATGTCCGATACGTGTTACTAGAATGTTTTTGCCTAGTACACCTTAGGACGTCTCTGCAGCTGTCGGCAAGCTTAGCAGAAATGCTAACGGATGACAACAAAGTGTTATATGTCCGATACGTGTTACTAGAATGTTTTTGCCAAGTACACCTTAGGAAGTCTCTACAGCTGTCGGCAAGCTTAGCAGAAATGCTAGCGGATGACAACAAAGTGTTATATGTCCGATACGTGTTACTAGAATGTTTTTGCCTAGTACACCTTAGAACGTCTCTGCAGCTGTCGGCAAGCTTAGCAGAAATGCTAGTGGATGACAACAAAGTGTTATATGTCCGATACATGTTACTAGAATGTTTTTGCCAAGTACACCTTAGGACGTCTCTGCAGCTGTCGGCAAGCTTAGCAGAAATGCTAGCGGATGACAACAAAGTGTTATATGTCCGATACGTGTTACTAGAATGTTTTTGCCAAGTACACCTTAGGACGTCTCTGCACTTTCGGAAGGCTTAGCAGAAATGCTAGTGGATGACAACAAAGTGTTATATGTCCGATACGTGTTACTAGAATGTTTTTGCCTAGTACACCTTAGGACGTCTCTGCAGCTGTCGGCAATCTTAGCAGAAATGCTAGCGGATGACAACAAAGTGTTATATGTCCGATACGTGTTACTAGAATGTTTTTGCCTAGTACACCTTAGAACGTCTCTGCAGCTGTCGGCAAGCTTAGCAGAAATGCTAGCGGATGACAACAAAGTGTTATATGTCCGATACGTGTTACTAGAATGTTTTTGCCTAGTACACCTTAGGACGTCTCTGCCGCTGTCGGTAAGCTTAGCAGAAATGCTAGCGGATGACAACAAAGTGTATATGTCCGATACGTGTTACTAGAATGTTTTTGCCTAGTTCACCTTAGGACGTCTCTGCAGCTGTCGGCAAGCTTAGCAGAAATGCTAGCGGATGACAACAAAGTGTTATATGTCCGATACGTGTTACTAGAATGTTTTTGCCTAGTACACCTTAGGACGTCTCTGCCGCTGTCGGCAATCTTAGCAGAAATGCTAGTGGATGACAACAAAGTGTTATATGTCCGATACGTGTTACTAGAATGTTTTTGCCTAGTACACCTTAGGACGTCTCTGCAGCTGTCGGCAAGCTTAGCAGAAATGCTAGTGGATGACAACAAAGTGTTATATGTCCGATACGTGTTACTAGAATGTTTTTGCCTAGATCACCTTAGGAGGTCTCTGCAGCTGTCGGCAAGCTTTGCAGAACTGCTAGCGGATGACAACAAAGTGTTATATGTCCGATACGTGTTACTAGAATGTTTTTGCCTAGTACTTCTTAGGACGTCTCTGCAACGGTCGGCAAGCTTAGCAGAAATGCTAGCGGATGACAACAAAGTGTTATATGTCCGATACGTGTTACAAATGGTTTTGCCTAGTACACCATAGAACGTCTCTGCAGCTGTCGGCAAGCTTAGCAGAAATGCTAGCGGATGACAACAAAGTGTTATATGTCCGATACGTGTTACTAGAATGTTTTTGCCAAGTACACCTTAGGACGTCTCTGCAGCTGTCGGCAAGCTTAGCAGAAATGCTAGCGTATGACAACAAAGTGTTATATGTCCGATACGTGTTACTAGAATGTTTTTGCCAAGTACACCTTAGAACGTCTCTGCAGCTGTCGGCAAGCTTAGCAGAAATGCTAGCGGATGACAACAAAGTGTTATATGTCCGATACGTGTTACTAGAATGTTTTTGCCTAGTACACCTTAGGACGTCTCTGCAGCTGTCGGCAAGCTTAGCAGAAATGCTAGTGGATGACAACAAAGTGTTATATGTCCGATACGTGTTACTAGAATGTTATTGCCTAGATCACCTTAGGACGTCTCTGCAGCTGTCGGCAAGCTTAGCAGAAATGCTAGCGTATGACAGCAAAGTGTTATATGTCCGATACGTGTTACTAGAATGTTTTTGCCTAGTACACCTTAGGACGCCTCTGCCGCTGTCGGCAAGCTTAGCAGAAATGCTAGTGGATGACAACAAAGAGTTATATGTCCGATACGTGTTACTAGAATGTTATTGCCTAGATCACCTTAGGACGTCTCTGCAGCTGTCGGCAAGCTTAGCAGAAATGCTAGTGGATGACAACAAAGTGTTATATGTCCGATACGTGTTACTAGAATGTTTTTGCCTAGTACACCTTAGGACGCCTCTGCCGCTGTCGGCAAGCTTAGCAGAAATGCTAGTGGATGACAACAAAGAGTTATATGTCCGATACGTGTTACTAGAATGTTATTGCCTAGATCACCTTAGGACGTCTCTGCAGCTGTCGGCAAGCTTAGCAGAAATGCTAGTGGATGACAACAAAGTGTTATATGTCCGATACGTGTTACTAGAATGTTTTTGCCTAGTACACCTTAGAACGTCTCTGAAGCTGTCGGCAAGCTTAGCAGAAATGCTAACGGATGACAACAAAGTGTTATATGTCCGATACGTGTTACTAGAATGTTTTTGCCAAGTACACCTTAGGACGTCTCTGAAGCTGTCGGCAAGCTTAGCAGAAATGCTAGCGGATGACAACAACGTGTTATATGTCCGATACGTGTTACTAGAATGTTTTTGCCTAGTACACCTTAGGACGTCTCTGCAGCTGTCGGCAAGCTTAGCAGAAATGCTAGCGTATGACAACAAAGTGTTATATGTCCGATACGTGTTACTAGAATGTTTTTGCCTAGTACACCTTAGAACGTCTCTGAAGCTGTCGGCAAGCTTAGCAGAAATGCTAACGGATGACAACAACGTGTTATATGTCCGATACGTGTTACTAGTATGTTTTTGCCAAGTACACCTTAGGACGTCTCTGCAGCTGTCGGCAAGCTTAGCAGAAATGCTAACGGATGACAACAACGTGTTATATGTCCGATACGTGTTACTAGAATGTTTTTGCCAAGTACACCTTAGGACGTCTCTGCAGCTGTCGGCAAGCTTAGCAGAAATGCTAACGGATGACAACAACGTGTTGTATGTCCGATACGTGTTACTAGTATGTTTTTGCCAAGTACACCTTAGGACGTCTCTGCAGCTGTCGGCAAGCTTAGCAGAAATGCTAGCGGATGACAACAAAGTGTTATATGTCCGATACGTGTTACTAGAATGTTTTTGCCAAGTACACCTTAGGACGTCTCTGAAGCTGTCGGCAAGCTTAGCAGAAATGCTAGCGGATGACAACAAAGTGTTATATGTCCGATACGTGTTACTAGAATTTTTTTGCCAAGTACACCTTAGGACGTCTCTGAAGCTGTCGGCAAGCTTAGCAGAAATGCTAGCGGATGACAACAACGTGTTATATGTCCGATACGTGTTACTAGAATGTTTTTGCCAAGTACACCTTAGAACGTCTCTGAAGCTGTCGGCAAGCTTAGCAGAAATGCTAACGGATGACAACAACGTGTTATATGTCCGATACGTGTTACTAGTATGTTTTTGCCAAGTACACCTTAGGACGTCTCTGAAGCTGTCGGCAAGCTTAGCAGAAATGCTAGCGGATGACAACAAAGTGTTATATGTCCAATACGTGTTACTAGAATGTTTTTGCCTAGTTCACCTTAGGACGTCTCTGCAACTGTCGGCAAGCTTAGCAGAAATGCTAGCGGATGACAACAAAGTGTTATATGTCCGATACGTGTTACTAGAATGTTTTTGCCTAGTACACCTTAGAACGTCTCTGCAGCTGTCGGCAAGCTTAGCAGAAATGCTAGTGGATGACAACAAAGTGTTATATGTCCGATACGTGTTACTAGAATGTTTTTGCCAAGTACTCCTTAGGACGTCTCTGCAGCTGTCGGCAAGCTTAGCAGAAATGCTAGTGGATGACAACAAAGTGTTATATGTCCGATACGTGTTACTAGAATGTTTTTGCCTAGTTCACCTTAGGACGTCTCTGCAACTGTCGGCAAGCTTAGCAGAAATGCTAGCGGATGACAACAAAGTGTTATATGTCCGATACGTGTTACTAGAATGTTTTTGCCTAGTACACCTTAGAACGTCTCTGCAGCTGTCGGCAAGCTTAGCAGAAATGCTAGTGGATGACAACAAAGTGTTATATGTCCGATACGTGTTACTAGAATGTTTTTGCCTAGTACACCTTAGAACGTCTCTGCAGCTGTCGGCAAGCTTAGCAGAAATGCTAGTGGATGACAACAAAGTGTTATATGTCCGATACGTGTTACTAGAATGTTTTTGCCTAGTACACCTTAGAACGTCTCTGCAGCTGTCGGCCATCTTAGCAGAAATGCTAACGTATGACAACAAAGTGTTATATGTCCGATACGTGTTACTAGAATGTTTTTGCCTAGTACACATTAGAACGTCTCTGCAGCTGTCGGCAAGCTTAGCAGAAATGCTAGTGGATGACAACAAAGTGTTATATGTCCGATACGTGTTACTAGAATGTTTTTGCCTAGTACACCTTAGAACGTCTCTGCAGCTGTTGGCAAGCTTAGCAGAAATGCTAGTGGATGACAACAAAGTGTTATATGTCCAATACGTGTTACTAGAATGTTTTTGCCTAGTACACCTTAGAACGTCTCTGCAGCTGTCGGCAAGCTTAGCAGAAATGCTAGCGTATGACAACAAAGTGTTATATGTCCGATACGTGTTACTAGAATGTTTTTGCCTAGTACACCTTAGAACGTCTCTGCAGCTGTCGGCAAGCTTAGCAGAAATGCTAGTGGATGACAACAAAGTGTTATATGTCCGATACGTGTTACTAGAATGTTTTTGCCTAGTACACCTTAGAACGTCTCTGCAGCTGTCGGCAAGCTTAGCAGAAATGCTAGCGTATGACAACAAAGTGTTATACGTCCGATACGTGTTACTAGAATGTTTTTGCCTAGTACACCTTAGAACGTCTCTGCAGCTGTCGGCAAGCTTAGCAGAAATGCTAGTGGATGACAACAAAGTGTTATATGTCCGATACGTGTTACTAGAATGTTTTTGCCAAGTACACCTTAGGACGTCTCTGCAGCTGTCGGCAAGCTTAGCAGAAATGCTAGTGGATGACAACAAAGTGATTTATGTCCGACACGTGCTGCTAGATTGTTTTTGCCTAGGACACTTTAGGGCTTATCTGCAGCTATTGGCATGCTTTGCAGAAATGCTAGTGGATGACAGCAGAGCGTTAACTGTCCGACACGCGCTGTTACAGTGTTTTTGCCTAGCACATGTTAGGGCGTATCTGCAGCTGTCGGTAAGGTTTACAGAAATGCTAACGGATGACAACAAAGTGTTATATGTCCGATACGTGCTGCTAGAGTGTTTTTGCCTAGTACACCTTAGGATGTCTCTGCAGCTGTCGGCAATCTCAGCAGAAATGCTAGGTTATGGCAACAAACTGTTATATGTCCGATACGTGTTGCTAGAATAATTTGCCTAGTACACCTTAGGACGTCTCTGAAGCTGTCGGCAAGCTTAGCAGAAGTGCTAGCGGATGACAACAGAGTGTTATATGTCCGATACGTGTTACTAGAATGTTTTTGCCTAGTACACCTTAGGCTGTCCCTGCAGCTGTCGGCAAGCTTAGCAGAAATGCTAGCGGATGACAACAAAGTGTTATGTGTCCGATACGTGTTACTAGAATGTTTTTGCCTAGTACACCTTAGGCTGTCCCTGCAGCTGTCGGCAAGCTTAGCAGAAATGCTAGCGTATGACAACAAAGTGTTATGTGTCCGATACGTGTTACTAGAATGTTTTCGCCTAGTACACCTTAGGCCGTCCCTGCAGCTGTCGGCAAACTTAGCAGAAATGCTAGCGTATGACAACAAAGTGTTATATATCCGATACGTGTTACTAGAATGTTTTTGCCTAGTACACCTTAGGACGTCTCTGCAGCTGTCGGCAAGCTTAGCAGAAATGCTAGCGTATGACAACAAAGTGTTATATATCCGATACATGTTACTAGAATGTTTTTGCCTAGTACACCTTAGGACGTCTCTGCAGCTGTCGGCAAGCTTAGCAGAAATGCTAGCGTATGACAACGAAGTGTTATATATCCGATACGTGTTACTAGAATGTTTTTGCCTAGTACACCTTAGGACGTCTCTGCAGCTGTCGGCAAGCTTAGCAGAAATGCTAGCGGATGACAACAAAGTGTTATGTGTCCGATACGTGTTACTAGAATGTTTTTGCCTAGTACACCTTAGGCTGTCCCTGCAGCTGTCGGCAAGCTTAGCAGAAGTGCTAGCGGATGACAACAAAGTGTTATATGTCCGATACGTGTTACTAGAATGTTTTTGCCTAGTACACCTTAGGCTGTCCCTGCAGCTGTCGGCAAGCTTAGCAGAAATGCTAGCGGATGACAACAAAGTGTTATGTGTCCGATACGTGTTACTAGAATGTTTTCGCCTAGTACACCTTAGGCCGTCCCTGCAGCTGTCGGCAAACTTAGCAGAAATGCTAGCGGATGACAACAAAGTGTTATATGTCCGATACGTGTTACTAGAATGTTTTCCCCTAGTATACCTTAGGACGTCCCTGCAGCTGTCAGCAAGCTTAGCAGAAATGCTAGCGTATGACAACAAAGTGTTATATGTCCGATACGTGTTGCTACAGTTTTTTTGCCTAGCACACGTTAGGGCGTCCCTTCAACTGCTGGCCAGCTTTGCAGTAATGCTAGTGGATGGCAACAAAGCGTTAAGTACCCGACACGTGCTGCTAGGGTGTTTTTGCCTAGCACACGTTAGGACGTCCCTGCAGGTTGAGGTGGTCCTTGCCCGTTAGGTACCTCGTTGAGCCCTCCCGGTACTGAACACCTCATATGAGAAGATATGTGATGGGTGAGGATTACGAATGGGAGGTTTCCAACATGTCGGGGATTTTCTCAGGATAGATCCGCATGAATTATCTCTTTTGAGTTTCAGGGAGTGGGTGCGTCGTGACAGGGTATGTGTATTATCGTATAGAAAACACGATGATCTTTGAATATCAAGTTTATTGATATAAGTAGTCCTCTCCACTCGTCACCGTTATCTGATGTCATGTATGTATCTGTGTACGCATTGTTTGTGAACGTCGAGCGCATTGCTTCGTGCATTCGCGTACACGGACTTTGATGAATTTTCAGTACTTGTGGCCCCCTTCACTCGCCGAAACAGATTGTTTTTCCTAGCAAACATCAAACGTCGCCATTGCACAAATTTCCCCTTCCTTTCCCCGATCTTTGGACATTTTATGGGTCAGGTTACCTGTTACTTGTTCCTGATAGGTTGTGTTTCATCCCTTCTCTTAAATCTTAAAGCAATTTCTCGTGTCTGAAACGTGTATTCTATGCAATGTTCACTTTCCCACATTCAAGCTAATTAATACATAAGCATGTTTTAAAATGTGTATCTTAAATCCCGGTGCCTATTCTATCATCACGTACTATGTGCAGGCCAAGACATGGGCTGGCGACGAGGGTCTATCCTTGGACAATGCCTCCTTTGTCGGCTAGAAACACAAAGCAAATACCTGTGAGGGGAAAGTGTACATGTTCCTCGTTCTCATGACACGTTGGGGTCTCCTGCTTTCAATAATATATATCGGAATTGCCTGTTTAGTATCTGCACTTGTATATTTAATCATTTTCCTCTATATTTATTATAACTTTGTTTAATTCATATTGTGGTATCTATCCGCCCTTAATTATGCATGTAATAAGACTTTCGGGGTTATTATGACAATGTTATCCCTAACAGGTATGGTATCATATGCCCTTCTGATAATTTAGTTATATTAAAATTCACTTTCGAAAATCTCAGAATATCTCATCATTTTCAGGCCACGCCGTGGCTCAGTGGTTAGACCGCTTGGCTCTCACCAAGGCGGCCCGGGTTCGATCCCAGGCGACCACAAAGTGAGATTTGTGGTGGAAACACGGCGTTGGGGCGGATTTTCTCCGGGACCTCCAGTTTCCCCCACCATCTCATTCCACCGGTGCTCCATCTTCATCTCATGCATCATCAGTGTCACCGCCTGCGGTGCCATATGTAGTAAAAGCGGGCGTTAAACACTACACATTTCCCATCATTGTGTGAGCTGGTTGGTGTGTGCGTGTATGTATAGTATCATTTGCGTCGTCAGTAGTGAAAGAGTGGAGATAATTACATATTAACTTATACAATACATTACATATAGTACAAAAACACAATATTTCTTAAAACTATAACCAGATATCTCATCAACCTATAATTTATGAATATTATTTAATCACATTCCTCATTCATATTTTTTATACAAATGTTGTAGTCTCCTCTAGCGAACGTTTAATCATTTCACTCACTCACTACACCCACAAAACTACAGTGTCCTGGTTTTCCAGTTCTCTTAATGTCACTTATGACTCTAGATATACATTCTTTCTACTCTCTATCTGTTTTTTCACCTTGTATTTATTACTTGACACTAGCATTCAGGTATCTATATTTACATGCCATTCTTATCATTTTAGCATTCATTCCTATATTGATGACCCCTTCAATTACACTACTACCCTCATTAACATTTCTAGAATTCCACTCACTTTGTTCATAACCTTTTTCTTATGTGGAATTAGGTAAAAACAATAATGTCCACAACAATTGATTTCACACACCTTGTTTCAACCTTGTTTGGATCCAGATGTATGTGCACATACAACTCTTTTACTGTTATCACAACCTAAAGCTAACACATATATTTACATATACTTCACATCTCTTTTTCTTTTATTCCCATAACACAGTTACCTTCCTTCAATGTACCTGGTACTTTCTGTTTTCGGACATAATTGTAACCCTATGACGTAAGGCAATCAATGAAAGAAAGAAAAAATGAAATAAAAACCTGTGAGGAAATCCTCTTTTCTTCCTTTTTATTTAATGTCAAACTACAATGAGGGGACTTGGGGTGTCATGCGAATATCATGTTGTCGCATCTGCCCAAGCGGTTCTCCTGTTCGAACTCTACCGGTCTCGCACCAACCCGTTCAATGCTTAGCGGAGGTGCTTATTTATTTAGGTTTATTCGCTTCCATATAGGGACGTAATGCACTGATGTGATATTTGCCTACGGGTTTACCCGTTCTTATATCTTGTAGTATGTAGGTTCTATCTCCTATTTGACCACTTATCTTGGCGGGTCCCTTCCACAATAAATTTAATGTTTTGTAAACATTTTTTGCTAATGAGGATTTATCGAAATTCCTCACTAGTACTTTGTCATTGATTTGTGGCTTCCATTTATGTAAATAACTTTTCTGTTTGGCACGCCTTTTGTCTTCTTTATTCTTTGTGCGGACGAATGCCTTTCCTATCCTTTCAGAATCGCACTCAGGTATACTTGGTAAAGAGGCTGGTACTCCACTGATGACCGGTTCGTGTGTCCTCCCTGTCATCAGCTGGACAGGTGAATAACCATGGTTTGTGTTGATTGAGTGGTTCATGATCCATTCTATATAAGTTAAGTACTCGGGCCATGTCCTATGCTTCATGTGGCATATTATTCTGAGATAGGCATTTAAATCTCGCATTACTCTTTCGCATGGGTTAAAATTCGGGTGGTAATTGCTGATATGGTAAATCTTTATATTTGCATCGTGTAGTTTGGTTACAAATTTTCAGCCGTGATGCACAGAAGCATTATCTAAGAGGATTGCCTTCATTTAACCATATTTCTGAGCGTAATCTTTTACTGTTTTGTCCGCGCAGGTCGCACTTGTTAACTTTTTCATGGGGTATAATGTTACAAATTTTGACATCACATCAACCAATACGAAGATGTACTATAAGCCTGCCCTTGCTGTCAGTAAAGGGCCGTGGGCGTCAACTGCTACTGGTTCCAAGGGGAATTGCCTTAATATTGCCTGAGGAGGTCGGTCAAATCGTTTATTAAGAGGTTTCGCTCTTTGGCACAAATCACAAGTTGCAACAAACGCTCTTACTTTCCTACCTATCTTTGGGAGGTATAAGTGTTCGAGATAATTAGGCTCGTCCTCTCCACACCTGCATAAATTAGTACAACATGGTAGGCCTCTATAATTAGTGCTTCCAGAGCTGCTGGTACGTATGCTTTCCATGCTGGGACATGCTCATCTACTAGCTTATAAATCACGCCATCAATTTTTCCAAACTTCGTTTTGTTCTCAGGACAGATAGGTGGCACATTCTTCCATATTGCAGCTACTTTGCTGTCTTCCTGTTGATATTTCTGCAACAATTTCATTTCTTTTGCGACGCGGTTATTTAAATGTAGGTCTAGCTTCAATATTTTCACCTCTCTTTGAGAGCTTCCTATTGTTTCCGGAAGGTTCTCGCCTACTTTAATCCTGGATAGTAGGTCGCTGAAAACGTTAATGCTCCCTGGAATATGCCTGATGTCTACGTTGTAGCACATTATTTCATGGATGTAACTCGATAGCTTACTACTGGTCCTTTTGCAGTTCTTTATAAACGATAAGCTTATATGATCCGTGTACACTATGATTTGTTTACTGTATATATAATGGTTGAATTTCTGAATTGCAAAGAACGTTGCACTAATTTCCTGTTCGGTCACGCAGGCAATGCGTTCCGTTCGGCTTAAGGATCTGGATGCCGTTGCAATTATGCGCATATCGCCATCTTGGTATACTTGTGCTAGGATGCAGCCGTACGCTACCATTGAAGCATCGGTGTATATAAGAAATGGTAAGTTTTTTCGTGGACGTGTGAGGAGAATGGAGTTGCTGAATAAATATTTTAATCGTTGGAAGGCTGTCTCTTCCACGTCAGACCACCGCCATTTTGTATTCGTAACTAACAAAGCTCTAAGCGGTGCTGTCTCCTTGGCGTAATTTACAAGGAATCTACTTTGATAACCTAAAATACCTAGAAACCTTTTTACTTTTTTGACGTTTCTCGGACGCGGTATATTTAGTACTGCTTCGATTCTCTCCCTGTCTGGTGATAAACTTTCTCCTGAAATTACGTAGCCTAAACATTTCACTTTTACATTTTTCCCAAGATAGTGTCATGCCACAATTTTTTAATTTGTTAAACACGACTTCCAAATGGTCAAAGTGTTCGTCGGCGCTCAAATCATAAATTAATATGTCGTCCACATATTGAGATATGTATCCTTCCGATTGTGTACCCAATATGGTGTGCATGCCTCTTAAGAAACCACTTCCAGATAGGTTCAGTCCAAATGCACAACGACGAAATTGATAAACTCTTCCGTGGTGGATGAATCCTAGATATTTCCTGAGTCTTGGCGCAATTTAAATTTGTAAGTAAGAATTAGTTAAATCAAGTGACGTGAACCATCGCTGCCTTCCAATACCAGCGAGGATTTCTTCGATATTTTCTGTGCGCATATGGTCTGGGACTATGTACTGATTTAATATTCGTGCATCAATTGTCAAACTCACTGTCCCATCTTTCCCGTAGGGGAAGGGATCCGTCCCTTTCAGCTGCCAAAGTGCGGGCGCTGGGGACCCTTAGCACTCGTGGTACCTCTGACGTTACTAGAGGAACCTCGGGCCGAACAGCCGAGCCCCTCCTTCGGGAGTTGTTCGGATTGCGATGGTCTCGAGGGGGCAGTGTGTTCCCGATACCCGTGGGAGATTGGGTACATCTTCGGACTGGGTTGAGGGAAGCCATTAAGTTTCCGGGTACTAGCCTGCTCAGCTAGTAGAAGGTGTGCTAGATCACCAGGCGGCCCCACCGTGGTCATATCGGTAGTCTTCACCTTGAGTGTTGACGCGCGTAAGTGGCGTTTCCACTTCCGTCCCGTCTTGTGTCCCTAGGACCAGATGGTGGTGCTTGTTAGGAAACTAGGTCTTGCCCTAATGGAAAGCCCCACGGAGGATGCCGGGCGCCCTTCACGGAATAGCTCGGATAACTCCCTGGTTGAAAGAGGCCCGGGTCTTGTTCCTACGGGTTCAAGGCTAATGGGAGTAGAACCTCTGGACTCAACTTAACTGTCCTATCTTTTTTCTTTACGATACACAAAGTTTGTACATATGGAGTGTCTGAAAACTCTATAATTCCTTGTTCCAACATCTCGTCAATTTTTTTAGACACAGCGTCTTTCGCGGCCAAAGGGATCATTCTGTACTTGTGTCGGGTTATTGGCATTTCTGCTATTTCAAATGAATGCTGATATGCGTTGCATAAGCCTGTACGGTCTGAGAAAATTTCTCTGTGTGTCAATATCACAGAGTACAGTGCGTTTAATAGGTCACTTCCGATATTTATATCGGTAGCTAGGCCTTTTACCACGAAACATACAAAATCTACGCCATATCCATTTATTTTTGCATTTATTAAAATCTGCTGCGAATTCCCTTGTTTTGTTTTGCCGATAGCACCCATACACATTGCATTTTTGACTGGGAGGGACTGCAATGTTATGCCCAAATTAATTAGTTGATTGCAAAAAATTCCCGCTGCAGACCGTGAGTGAATATCCTTTATCTCAAATAACTTGGAAAACCCTGTCTGCAATTTCGGCAGTTATTTTTGGAGCTTCCATTATTTCTTGGTTTACTATAAATTCTGCGCAAACGATAGTTCTGTTTGCGTACAATTACGATTTTGTGTTTTCTCCCTGGAACAATTGTTTACATGTACGTCACTTTGTGTTGCTATATCATTATCATTAGAGTCCCCTATAGACTGAGAGCTCTGGGTGGCTTCTAATCGGGAAGGATGCGGAGACTCCATACGTCCCGTGTCTAGTTTTCCGGCGGCGTCAGGGTTCGAACCTGAGTCGTGTGGGCCTGAGAATGTACATAGTTCGTGTTGACTCAGTTGGATGGGGGTGTTGGTGGGCGTGGCACGTCTCTCTCACGTGTCATATAAGCGTTTGTATTTGTTGTATTAAATGGACTTCTGGTCGATGGGTTGGCCTAGCATATTCGTTATGGAAACCTCTACGTGGGTTTCCCCGGTTCGTTCCTCCTCGTCTGTTGAATGACATGTACTGAATAGGGCATTTATATGGGGGCCGATTATGGGTGTAATACGTTCTCTCATTCCTCTCTCGTCGGTCGTATGGCCTGGAGGTTCTCTGTCTATCGGACCAGTTCGCGTCAATATTCCTGTTTTGAGGTCCTTCTGCCGTCATCCAATCATTATTTTGCCTAGTTAGATGAGTATTTGTTCTGTGCCACGTGACTGGCTCTTCTATCTGCGGTTCATGACCCTGCAATGCTGCCAATAATTCAATAGCCTTGCTGAGGGTTTGGGGCCTGGCAAGAACTACATGGTGACGAATCATATTTGGGTAATGTCGACCTATGGCACTAATAAAATCATGTTCAGAAAGGGGAGGATCAAGTAACTTGTTCAACTGACCCAATCTTAAGAAGTAGTCAGTCATGGATTCGTTGTTAACACGCTGATATCTCCCGTTATTGATCTGACTGCGAACGTTGTACTGAGCGACCGCATTCCAATATTTCTGTAGGAATGCAATTCTAAAATGTTCAACTGCGCCAAGTCTCCGATCGTTAAACGAAACCAGCTTAGAGCAGAACCAGTTAAGCTCCTCTGAATTATGATCATTTTGTAATTGTCGGGTATCCCTCTCAACGCGAAGTAAGACTCAATATCATTGATAAACTGCTTCGCGTTGTCGCGAGCGCTGTCAAACGTCGGCAGAGGAAGTTCATTGAGGAAATTAATGGGTATGGGCGGAGGTGGGCGTGTCTCGGTACCTTGAAATTGGTAACTAGTGTTAGGAGATGACAATGGAAGGCTTGCATGATCGGTCACTTTTCCGTCGACACTTATACCACTACCTGAGGTTACGGGCACCGTTGAGGCATGGCACTGTAGGTATCAGGCTTCTTGCCTCATCGCTGCTCGTATCTGTTACAGCAATTTCCTTTGCCTTTCCTTGCAATTTATCGTACTGGGCGGCAACTACGTGTGTCATTTCTTCCCTTACTTTGTTAGTTTCGCTAAGATTTAAGTTTGATTTTCACCCATTACAGCTTTTACTCTCTCTAGTTCTGTACTAATTACTCGTTCCAATGCTTTATGTCTCTGCTCCATAGTGACACATGTGGTTCTCGCCTCAGACCTTACTTGTTCTAAAGTATTCCTTAAAGCTACATCCATTGTCTCTCTGATACTGCCAACTTCGTTTATACACTCAGATCTTATCTGGTTCATTTCTACCTGCGTGGATACCAGTTCACTCATAATGGCACTTACTTCTATTTGTAAGGTATCTCTGACACGATTAACCTCACCCACTACGCTATTCAGTTGTTTCTCTAACTGAGAGCTTAGCTCACATTGTTTCTCTGTAAGCTTAGCTTCCTGTTCCCTAAGTTGTTGACTTAACCTTAGCTCCATTTCAGTATTTTGCATTGTCATTTTACTGTCTAATGTGCTAACTTTAGCTGTCATCTCATTAGCTTGTGCTGTGATTTTACTGTCTAAAGTATTCATTTTTCTATCAGCTGAAGCATTAAGCTATTCATACTGCTTAGCCCTAAGTCGGCAAGGGGAGGAGATTGCTCTGCTATTCTAACTTCTGCTTCTGGGACTATTTCTACATTAGCTTCAGTATCCCCAAGTCCACTGTTCACTACCATATATCTATCATCTGCCATTTCGTTATTTTTACTTATTACTTTTCTATTCCTAAGTATCATTCAAGTAAAATTACTGCCTCGTTTCTTGAAGAAAGGAAAACTATTTTTCTTTGCAGTATTCTGTTCCATATTACTGGCAGCATCAGCCTATTTAAGCATAAATGGTTTAGCACAACATTACAAGATTATTAGTATACAACTGAAATTGGTTGCACTTACTCGTTGATGTCCGTATTCGTCGTTAGGGTAATCCTGGGTAGGGGAATAGCACTGGTTTGACACTTTCACTGGGGGGATATAGGTTGTTGTTTCCTGGGGCTGTTCTGCTGGTGATGGACGTGGTGTTGTCTCCGTCGTCGACTTCCGTCAGTGTTCCAGAACTTGAACTCCGTTGCGTCTGTTGTTCTCCGCGGATGTTGTAGTTTCCCTGCCGCGTCGGTCAGAACTCCAACACGAGCATACTGGTTGGCACTTTATGATGTTGTCTCACAGTTCTGTAGTCATACACATTGGTCACGGCTTCGAAGAAATACACTTTGGTCGCCAAAAACTATGACACCGTATTCAGTACTACATGATCCAGGTTGCTCGCCAAATGGTCACTGGTACAGTCCGGACTTCGAAAACCACGTTGGTTGCCAAATTATGAGGCGGTCCTTGCCAGTTAGGTACCTCGTTGAGCCCTCCCCGAACTCAACACCTCATATGAGAAGATATGTGATGGGTGAGGATTACGAATGGGAGGTTTCCAACAGGTCGGGGGTTTTCTCAGGGTAGATCCGAATGAATTATCTCTTTTGAGTTTCAGGGAAAGCGTGCGTCCGGACAGGGTATGGGTATTATCATATAGAAGACACCACGACCGTTGAATGTCAAGTTTATTGATATAAGTAGTCCTCTCCACTCGTCACCGTTATCTGATGTCATGTATGTATCTGTGTACGCATTGTTTGTGAACGTCGAGCGCATTACTTCGTGCATTCGCGAACACGGACTTTGATGAATTTTCAGTACTTGTGGCCCCCTTCACTCGCCGAAACAGAGTGTTTTTCCTAGCAAACATCCAACGTCGCCATTGCGCAAATTTGCCCTTTCTTTCCCCGAACTTTGGACACTTTATGGGTCATGTTACTTGTTACTTGTCCCTGATAGGTTGTGTTTCATTCCTACTCTTAAATCTTAAAGCAATTTCTCGTGTCTGAAACGTGCATTCTATGCAATTTTCACTTTCCCACAGTCAAGATAATTAATGCATAAGCATGTTTAAAAATGTGAATTTTAAATCCGGGTGCCTATTCTATCATCACGTACCATGTGCAGGTCAAGACATGGGCTGGCGACGGGGGCTTAACTTTGGACACTGCCACCTTTGTCGGCAAGAAACTCCAAGAAAGTACCTGTGAGGAAAGGTGTTCATTCACCTCGCTATTTGGATTCTCGTGCTTTCGATAACACATATACATATATATCGGGATAGCCTATTTAATATCTGCACTTGTATATTTAATCATTTTTCTCTATATTTATTATAACTTTGTTTAATTCATATTGTGGTATCCATCCGCCCTTAATTATGCATGTAATAAGACTTTCGGGGTTATTATGACAATGTTATCCATAACAGGGACAGTATCAAGGTGCCGGCCAACTTTGCAGAAATACTAGCGTATGACAGCCAAGTGTTATCTGCCTTACACGTGCTGCTAGAGTGTTTTAACTAGCACACGTTAGGACGTCTCTGCAACTGCTGGCCAGCTTTACAGAAATGCTAGCGTATGACAGCCAAGTGTTATCAGTCCGACACGAGCCTCTAGAGTGTTTTTGCCTAGCAAACGTTAGGACGTCTCTGCAACTGCTGGCCAGCTTTACAGAAATGCTAGCGTATGACAGCCAAGTGTTAACTGCCTTACACGTGCGGCTAGAGTGTTTTTAACTAGCACACGTTAGGACGTCTCTGCAACTGCTGGCCAGCTTTACAGAAATGCTAGCGTATGACAGCCAAGTGTTATCTGTCCGACACGAGCCTCTAGAGTGTTTTTGCCTAGCAAACGTTAGGACGTCTCTGCAACTGCTGGCCAGCTTTACAGAAATGCTAGCGTATGACAGCCAAGTGTTAACTGCCTTACACGTGCTGCTAGAGTGTTTTTGCCTAGCACACGTTAGGACGTCTCTGCAACTGCTGGCCAGCTTTACAGGAATGCTAGCGTATGACAGCCAAGTGTTATCTGTCCGACACGAGCCTCTAGAGTGTTTTTGCCTAGCACACGTTAGGACGTCTCTGTAGCTGCCAGCCAGCTTTACAGAAATGCTAGCGTATGACAGCCAAGTGTTAACTGCCTAACACGTGGTGCTAGAGTGTTTTTGCCTAGCACACGTTAGGACGTCTCTGCAACTGCTGGTCAGCTTTACAGGAATGCTAGCGTATGACAGCCAAGTGTTATCTGTCCGACACGAGCCTCTAGAGTGTTTTTGCCTAGCAAACGTTAGGACGTCTCTGCAACTGCTGGCCAGCTTTACAGAAATGCTAGCGTATGACAGCCAAGTGTTAACTGCCTTACACGTGCTGCTAGAGTGTTTTTGCCTAGCACCCGTTAGGACGTCTCTGCAACTGCTGGCCAGCTTTACAGAAATGCTAGCGTATGACAGCCAAGTGTTAACTGCCTTACACGTGCTGCTAGAGTGTTTTTGCCTAGCACACGTTAGGACGTCTCTGCAACTGCTGGCCAGCTTTACAGGAATGCTAGCGTATGACAGCCAAGTGTTATCTGCCTTACACGTGCTGCTAGAGTGTTTTTGCCTAGCACACGTTAGGACGTCTCTGCAACTGCTGCCCCGCTTTGCAGAAATGCTAGCGGATGACAGCCAAGTGTTATCTGTCCGACACGAGCTACTAGAGTGTTTTTGCCTAGCACACGTTAGGAAGTCTCTGCAACTGCTTCCCAGCTTTGCAGAAATGCTAGCGGATGACAGCCAAGTGTTATCTGTCCGACACGTACTGCTAGAGTGTTTTTGCCTAGCGCACCTTAGGACGTATCTGCAGCTGCCAGCCAGCTTTGCAGAAATGCTAGCAAATGACATCGTGCCAGTGGAGAAGGTTTTGAGATCCTTTTCTAGGTTAGATTTTAGGATTTTGGGAAGAGAATTTTCGGCAGTTTAATTTTATATTTTTTTTCTGTTTTTGTATTTTTATTTGAATGTATTTTTGTTAGTTTACGTACATTTTAATGGTATTTTAGGGAATGTTATATCTTGTTTTTGCTATGATTAGTTTTTTAAAAGGGCACTGATAACTTCTGCAGTTGAGGGACCTTATACTCATCAATATCATCATCATCATCGTGCTTACAGCATAGTAAGACGTCAGTGAAGTAGCTGTGTCATATATTTATAATGGCTTGTAGTGGTTTACCGCCAAAAACGTGAATCAGCTGAAGAATTTAATTTCACACCCGGGCCTTAAAATATTTACAGAATTGCAATTCGTGATTAAGGTAGATGTGTAATGTGTATATCACTTATCCTAATCTTTTACCAGGAAATACACGAGTCAGTTGGAGAATTTAATGTCATACCCAGACCTTAAAGTACTTACAGCATAGTAAGTCGTCATTAAGGTAGTGGTCTCATGTGTTTATGAGAACTCCTAGTGGTTTACCAGGAAAAACACGAGTCAGTTGGAGAATTTAACGCCATACCCGAGCCTTAAAGTACTTACAGCATAGTAAGTCGACATTAAGTTAGTTGTCTCACGTGTTTATGGGAAAGACAACGACCTTACTGTAGGTGTACTCAGTACAGGAATGCGCATCATTACTTCAATATGTGACTAATACAGACAAAAGCTAAGCTAATAAGTACAACAATGTTTACTTTATTACAAAATCTTGCTGAAAGTGATTAGTCATGGTACAACTTACACAAAGACAACGACCTTACCTTATGTGTACTGAGTACAGGAAAGCGCACACGTCATTACTTCAATATGTGACTAATACAGACAAAAGCTAAGCTAATAAGTACAACAATGTTTACTTTATTACAAAATCTTGCTGAAAGTAATTAGTCATGGCACAACCTACACAAAGACAACGACCTTACTGTATGTGTACTGAGTACAGGAAAGCGCACACGTCATTACTTCAATATGTGACTAATACAGACAAAAGCTAAGCTAATAAGTACAACAATGTTTACTTTATTACAAAATCTTGCTGAAAGTAATTAGTCATGGCACAACCTACACAAAGACAACGACCTTACTGTAGGTGTACTCAGTACAGGAATGCGCATCATTACTTCAATATGTGACTAATACAGACAAAAGCTAAGCTAATAAGTACAACAATGTTTACTTTATTACAAAATCTTGCTGAAAGTGATTAGTCATGGTACAACTTACACAAAGACAACGACCTTACCTTATGTGTACTGAGTACAGGAAAGCGCACACGTCATTACTTCAATATGTGACTAATACAGACAAAAGCTAAGCTAATAAGTACAACAATGTTTACTTTATTACAAAATCTTGCTGAAAGTAATTAGTCATGGCACAACCTACACAAAGACAACGACCTTACTGTATGTGTACTGAGTACAGGAAGGCGCACACGTCATTACTTCAATATGTGACTAATACAGACAAAAGCTAAGCTAATAAGTACAAAAATGTTTAATGAATTACAAAATCTTGCTGAAAGTAATTAGTCATGGCACAACTTACAGAAAGACAACGACCTTACTGTATGTGTACTGAGTACAGGAAAGCGCACACGTCATTACTTCAATATGTGACTAATACAGACAAAATCTATGCTAATAATTACAACAATGTTTACTTTGTTACAAAATATTGCTGAAAGTAATTAGTCATGGTACAACTTACACAAAGACAACGACCTTACTGTATGTGTACTGAGTACAGGAAAGCGCACACATCATTACCTCAATATGCGACTAATTCAGATAAAAGCTAAGCTAATAAGTACAACAATGTTTACTTTATTACAAAATATTGCTGAAAGTAATTAGTCATGGCACAACTTACAGAAAGACAACGAACTTACTGTATGTGTACTGAGTACAGGAAAGCGCACACGTCATTACTTCAATATGTGACTAATACAGACAAAATCTATGCTAATAATTACAACAATGTTTACTTTATTACAAAATATTGCTGAAAGTAATTAGTCATGGTACAACTTACACAAAGACAACGACCTTACTGTATGTGTACTGAGTACAGGAAAGCGCACACATCATTACCTCAATATGCGACTAATTCAGATAAAAGCTAAGCTAATAAGTACAACAATGTTTACTTTATTACAAAATCTTGCTGAAAGTAATTAGTCATGGCACAACTTACACAAAGACAACGACCTTACTGTATGTGTACTGAGTACAGGAAAGCGCACACGTCATTACTTAAATATGTGACTAATACAGACAAAAGCTAAGCTAATAAGTACAACAATGTTTACTTTATTACAAAATCTTGCTGAAAGTAATTAGTCATGGAACAACTTACAGAAAGACAACGACCTTACTGTATGTGTACTGAGTACAGGAAAGCGCACACGTCGTTGCTTCAATATGTGACTAATACACACAAAAGCTAAGCTAATAAGTACAACAATGTTTACTTTATTACAAAATCCTGCTGAAAATAATTAGTCATGGCACAACTTACAGAAAGACAACGACCTTACTGTATGTGTACTGAGTACAGGAAAGCGCACACGTCATTACCTCAATATGTGACTAATACAGACAAAAGCTAAGCTAATAAGTACAACAATGTTTACTTTATTACAAAATCTTGCTGAAAGTAATTAGTTATGGCACAACTTACACAAAGACAACGACCTTACTGTATGTGTACTGAGTACAGGAAAGCGCACACGTCATTACTTCAATATGTGACTAATACAGACTAAAGCTAAGCTAATAAGTACAACAATGTTTACTTTATTACAAAATCTTGCTGAAAGTAATCAGTCATGGCACAACTTACAGAGAGACAACGACCTTACTGTATGTGTACTGAGTACAGGAGAGCGCATCATTACTTCAATATGTGACTAATACAGACAAAATCTATGCTAATAATTACAACAATGTTTACTTTATTACAAAATATTGCTGAAAGTAATAAGTCATGGCACAACTTACAGAAAGACAACGACCTTACTGCATGTGTACTGAGTACAGGAAAGCGCACACATCATTACCTCGATATGCGACTAATTCAGATAAAAGCTAAGCTAATAAGTACAACAATGTTTACTTTATTACAAAATCTTGCTGAAAGTAATTAGTCATGGCACAACTTACAGAAAGACAACGACCTTACTGTATGTGTACTGAGTACAGGAAAGCGCACACGTAATTACTTCAATATGTGACTAATACAGACAAAATCTATGCTAATAATTACAACAATGTTTACTTTATTACAAAATATTGCTGAAAGTTATTAGTCATGGTACAACGTACACAAAGACAACGACCTTACTGTATGTGTACTGAGTACAGGAAAGCGCACACATCATTACCTCAATATGCGACTAATTCAGATAAAAGCTAAGCTAATAAGTACAACAATGTTTACTTTATTACAAAAACTTGCTGAAAGTAATTCGTCATGGGACAACTTACACAAAGACAACGACCTTACTGTATGTGTACTGAGTCCAGGAAAGCACACACGTCATCACTTCAATATGTGACTAATACAGACAAAAGCTAAGCTAATAAGTACAACAATGTTTACTTTATTACAAAATCTTGCTGAAAGTAATTAGTCATGGAACAACTTACAGAAAGACAACGACCTTACTGTATGTGTACTGAGTACAGGAAAGCGCACACTTCATTACCTCAATATGCGACTAATTCAGATAAAAGCTAAGCTAATAAGTACAACAATGTTTACTTTATTACAAAATCTTGCTGAAAGTAATTAGTCATGTCACAGCTTACAGAAAGACAACGACCTTACTGTATGTGTACTGAGTACAGGAAAGCGCACACGTCGTTGCTTCAATATGTGACTAGTACACACAAAAGCTAAGCTAATAAGTACAACACTGTTTACTTTATTACAAAATCCTGCTGTAAATAAATAGTCATGGCACAACTTACAGAAAGACAACGACCTTACTGTATGTGTACTGAGTACAGGAAAGCGCACACGTCATTACCTCAATATGTGACTAATACAGACAAAAGCTAAGCTAATAAGTACAACAATGTTTACTTTATTACAAAATGTTGCTGAAAGTAATTTGTCATGGCACAACTTACACAAACACAACGACCTTACTGTATGTGTACTGAGTACAGGAAAGCGCACACGTCATTACTTCAATATGTGACTAATGCAGACTAAAGCTAAGCTAATAAGTACAAAAATGTTTACTTTATTACAAAATCCTGCTGAAAGTAATTAGTCATGGCACAACTTAGAGAATGACAACGGCCTTACTGTATGTGTACTGAGTACAGGAAAGCGCATCATTACTTCAATATGTGACTAATACAGACAAAATCTATGCTAATAATTACAACAATGTTTACTTTATTACAAAATATTGCTGAAAGTAATAAGTCATGGCACAACTTACAGAAAGACAACGACCTTACTGTATGTGTACTGAGTACAGGAAAGCGCACACGTCATTACTTCAATATGTGACTAATACAGACAAAAGCTATGCTAATAATTACAACAATGTTTACTTTATTACAAAATATTGCTGAAAGTAATTAGTCATGGTACAACTTAAAAAAGACAACGACCTTACTGTATGTGTACTGAGTACAGGAAAGCGCACACACCATTACCACAATATGCGACTAATTCAGATAAAAGCTAAGCTAATAAGAACAACAATGTTTATTTTATTACAAAATCTTGCTGAACGTAATTAGTCATGGCACAACTTACACAAGGACAACGACCTTACTGTATGTGTACTGAGTACAGGAAAGCGCGCACGTCATTGCTTCAATATGTGACTAATACAGACAAAAGCTAAGCTAATAAGTACAACAATGCTTACTTTATTACAAAATCTTGCTGAAAGTAATTAGTCATGGCACAACTTACACAACGACAATGAACTTACTGTATGTGTACTGAGTACAGGAAAGCGTATCATTACTTCAATATGTGACTAATACAGACACAAGCTAAGCTAATAAGTACAACAATGTTTACTTTATTACAAAATCTTGTTGAAAGTAATTAGTCATGGCACAACTTACACAAAGACAATGACCTTACTGTATGTGTACTGAGTACAGGAAAGCGCACACGTCATTACCTCAATATGTGACTAATACAGACAAAAGCTAAGCTAATAAGTACAACAATGTTTACTTTATTACAAAATCTTGCTGAAAGTAATTAGTCATGGCACAACTTACACAAAGACAACGACCTTACTGTATGTGTACTGAGTACAGGAAAGCGCACACATCATTACCTCAATATGCGACTAATTCAGATAAAAGCTAAGCTAATAAGTACAACAATGTTTACTTTATTACAAAGTATTGCTGAAAGTAATTAGTCATGGCACAACTTACAGAAAGACAACGACCTTACTGTATGTGTACTGAGTACAGGAAAGCGCACACGTCATTACTTCAATATGTGACTAATACAGACTAAAGCTAAGCTAATAAGTACAACAATGTTTACTTTATTACAAAATCCTGCTGAAAGTAAATAGACATGGCACAACTTACAGAAAGACAACGACCTTACTGTATGTGTACTGAGTACAGGAAAGCGCACACATCATTACCTCAATATGCGACTAATTCAGATAAAAGCTAAGCTAATAAGTACAACAATGTTTACTTTATTACAAAATATTGCTGAAAGTAATTAGGCATGGGACAACTTACACAAAGACAACGACCTTACTGTATGTGTACTGAGTACAGGAAAGCGCACACGTCATTCCTTCAATATGTGACTAATACAGACAAAAGCTAAGATAATAAGTACAACAATGTTTACTTTATTACAAAATCTTGCTGAAAGTAATTAGTCATGGAAGAACTTACAGAAAGACAACGACCTTACTGTATGTGTACTGAGTACAGGAAAGCGCACACATCATTACCTCAATATGCGACTAATTCAGATAAAATCTAAGCTAATAAGTACAACAATGTTTACTTTATTACAAAATCTTGCTGAAAGTAATTAGTCATGGCACAACTTACAGAAAGACAACGACTTTACTGTATGTGTACAGAGTACAGGAATGCGCACACCTCATTGCTTCAATATGAGACTAATACACACAAAAGGTAAGCTAATAAGTACAACAATGTTTACTTTATTACAAAATCATGCTGAAAATAATTAGTCATGGCACAACTTACAGAAAGACAACGACCTTACTGTATGTGTACTGAGTACAGGGAAGCGCACACGTCATTACCTCAATATGTGACTAATACAGACAAAAGCTAACTTAATAAGTACAACAATGTTTACTTTATTACAAAATCTTGCTGAAAGTAATTAGTCATGGCACAACTTACACAAAGACAACGACCTTAAGTAATGTGTACTGAGTACAGGAAAGCGCACACGTCATTACTTCAATATGTGACTAATACAGACTAAAGCTAAGCTAATGAGTACAACAATGTTTACTTTATTACAAAATCCTGCTGAAAGTAATTAGTCATGGCACAACTTACAGAAAGACAACGACCTTACTGTATGTGTACTGAGTACAGGAAAGCGCACAAGTCATTACCTCAATATGTGACTAATACAGACAAAAGCTAAGCTAATAAGTACAACAATGTTTACTTTATTACAAAATCTTGCTGAAAGTAATCAGTCATGGCACAACTTACAGAAAGACAACGACCTTACTGTATGTGTACTGAGTACAGGAAAGCGCACACGTCATTACCTCAATATGTGACTAATACAGACAAAAGCTAAGCTAATAAGTACAACAATGTTTACTTTATTACAAAATCTTGCTGAAAGTAATTAGTCATGGCACAACTTACAGAAAGACAACGACCTTACTGTATGTGTACTGAGTACAGGAAAGCGCACACGTCATTACTTCAATATGTGACTAATACAGACTAAAGCTAAGCTAATAAGTACAACAATGTTTACTGAATTACAAAATCTTGCTGAAAGTAATTAGTCATGGCACAACTTACAGAAAGACAACGACCTTACTGTAAGTGTACTGAGTACAGGAAAGCGCACACGTCATTACTTCAATATGTGACTAATACAGACAAAATCTATGCTAATAATTACAACAATGTTTACATTATTACAAAATATTGCTGAAAGTAATTAGTCATGGGAAAACTTACACAAAGACAACGACCTTACTGTATGTGTACTGAGTACAGGAAAGCGAACACATCATTACCTCAATATGCGACTAATTCAGATAAAAGCTAAGCTAATAAGTACAACAATGTTTACTTTATTACAAAATCTTGCTGAAAGTAATTAGTCATGGGAAAACTTACACAAAGACAACGATCTTACTGTATGTGTACTGAGTACAGGAAAGCGCACACGTCATTACTTCAATATGTGACTAATACAGACAAAAGCTAAGCTAATAAGTACAACAATGTTTACTTTATTACAAAATCTTGCTGAAAGTAATTAGTCATGGAACAACTTACAGAAAGACAACGACCTTACTGTATGTGTACTGAGTACAGGAAAGCGCACACGTCATTACCTCAATATGCGACTAATTCAGATAAAAGCTAAGCTAATAAGTACAACAATGTTTACTTTATTACAAAATCTTGCTGAAAGTAATTAGTCATGTCACAACTTACAGAAAGACAACGACCTTACAGTATGTGTACTGAGTACAGGAAAGCGCACACGTCGTTGCTTCAATATGTGGCTAATACACACAAAAGCTAAGCTAATAAGTACAACAATGTTTTCTTTATTACAAAATCTTGCTGAAAGTAATTAGTCATGGCACAACTTATACAAAGACAACGACCTTACTGTATGTGTACTGAGGACAGGAAAGCGCACACGTCATTACTTCAATATGTGACTAATACAGACAAAATCTATGCTAACAATTACAACAATGTTTACTTTATTACAAAATATTGCTGAAAGTAATAAGTCATGGCACAACTTACAGAAAGACAACGACCTTACTGTATGTGTACTGAGTACAGGAAAGCGCATCATTACTTCAATATGTGACTAATACAGACAAAATCTATGCTAACAATTACAACAATGTTTACTTTATTACAAAATATTGCTGAAAGTAATAAGTCATGGCACAACTTACAGAAAGACAACGACCTTACTGTATGTGTACTGAGTACAGGAAAGCGCACATATCATTACCTCAATATGCGACTAATTCAGATAAAAGCTAACTTAATAAGTACAACAATGTTTACTTTATTACAAAATATTGCTGAAAGTAATTAGTCATGGCACAACTTACAGAAAGACAACGACCTTACTGTATGTGTACTGAGTACAGGAAAGCGCACACGTCATTACTTCAATATGTGACTAATACAGACTAAAGCTATGCTAATAATTACAACAATGTTTACTTTATTACAAAATATTGCTGAAAGTAATTAGTCATGGAACAACTTACACAAAGACAACGACCTTACTGTATGTGTACTGAGTACAGGAAAGCGCACACGTCATTACCACAATATGCGACTAATTCAGATAAAAGCTAAGCTAATAAGAACAACAATGTTTACTTTATTACAAAATCTTGCTGAAAGTAATTAGTCATGGGACAACTTACAAAAAGACAACGACCTTACTGTATGTGTACTGAGTACAGGAAAGCGCACACGTCATTACCACAATATGCGACTAATTCAGATAAAAGCTAAGCTAATAAGAACAACAATGTTTACTTTATTACAAAATATTGCTGAAAGTAATTAGTCATGGAACAACTTACACAAAGACAACGACCTTACTGTATGTGTACTGAGTACAGGAAAGCGCATACGTCATTACCTCAATATGTGACTAATACAGACAAAAGCTAAGCTAATAAGAACAACAATGTTTACTTTATTACAAAATCTTGCTGAAAGTAATTAGTCATGGGACAACTTACACAAAGACAACGACCTTACTGTATGTGTACTGAGTACAGGAAAGCGCACACGTCATTACCTCAATATGTGACTAATACAGACAAAAGCTAAGCTAATAAGTACAACAATGTTTACTTTATTACAAAATATTGCTGAAAGTAATTTGTCATGGCACAACTTACAGAAAGACAACGACCTTACTGTATGTGTACTGAGTACAGGAAAGCGCACACGTCATTACCTCAATATGTGACTAATACAGACAAAAGCTAAGCTAATAAGTACAACAATGTTTACTTTATTACAAAATGTTGCTGAAAGTAATTTGTCATGGCACAACTTACACAAAGACAACGACCTTACTGTATGTGTACTGAGTACAGGAAAGCGCACACGTCATTACCTCAATATGTGACTAATACAGACAAAAGCTAAGCTAATAAGTACAACAATGTTTACTTTATTACAAAATGTTGCTGAAAGTAATTTGTCATGGCACAACTTACACAAAGACAACGACCTTACTGTATGTGTACTGAGTACAGGAAAGCGCACACGTCATTACCTCAATATGTGACTAATACATACAAAAGCTAAGCTAATAAGTACAACAATGTTTACTTTATTACAAAATGTTGCTGAAAGTAATTTGTCATGGCACAACTTACACAAAGACAACGACCTTACTGTATGTGTACTGAGTCCAGGAAAGCGCACACGTCATTACCTCAATATGTGACTAATACAGACAAAAGCTAAGCTAATAAGAACAACAATGTTTACTTTATTACAAAATCTTGCCGAAAGTAATTAATCATGGCACAACTTACACAAAGACAACGACCTTACTGTATGTGTACTGAGTACAGGAAAGCGCACACGTCATTACCACAATATGCGACTAATACAGACAAAATCTATGCTAATAAGTACAACAATGTTTACTTTATTACAAAATCTTGCTGAAAGTAATTAGTCATGGCACAACTTACACAAAGACAACGACCTTACTGTATGTGTACTGAGTACAGGAAAGCGCACACATCATTACCACAATATGCGACTAATTCAGATAAAAGCTAAGCTAATAAGAACAACAATGTTTACTTTATTACAAAATTTTGCTGAAAGTAATTTGTCATTGCACAACTTACACAACGACAACGACCTTACTGTATGTGTACTGAGTACAGGAAAGCGCACACGTCATTACTTCAATATGTGACTAATACAGAGAAAAGCTAAGCTAATAAGCACAACAATGTTTACTTTATTACAAAATCTTGCTGAAAGTAATTAGTCATGGTACAACTTAAAAAAGACAACGACCTTACTGTATGTGTACTGAGTACAGGAAAGCGCACACATCATTACCACAATATGCGACTAATTCAGATAAAAGCTAAGCTAATAAGTACAACAATGTTTACTTTATTACAAAATATTGCTGAAAGTAATTAATCATGGCACAACTTACACAAAGACAACGACCTTACTGTATGTGTACTGAGTACAGGAAAGCGCGCACGTCATTGCTTCAATATGTGACTAATACAGACAAAAGCTAAGCTAATAAGTACAACAATGTTTACTTTATTACAAAATCTTGCTGAAAGTAATTAGTCATGGCACAACTTACACAAAGACAATGACCATACTGTATGTGTACTGAGTACAGGAAAGCGTATCATTACTTCAATATGTGACTAATACAGACACAAGCTAAGCTAAAAGTACAACAATGTTTACTTTATTACAAAATCTTGCTGAAAGTAATTAGTCATGGCACAACTTACACAAAGACAATGACCATACTGTATGTGTACTGAGTACAGGAAAGCGTATCATTACTTCAATATGTGACTAATACAGACACAAGCTAAGCTAATAAGTACAACAATGTTTACTTTATTAAAAAATCTTGCTGAAAGTAATTAGTCATGGCACAACTTACACAAAGACAATGACAATACTGTATGTGTACTGAGTACAGGAAAGCGCACACGTCATTACCTCAATATGTGACTAATACAGACAAAAGCTAAGCTAATAAGTACAACAATGTTTACTTTATTACAAAATCTTGCTGAAAGTAATTAGTCATGGCACAACTTACACAAAGACAACGACCTTACTGTATGTGTACTGAGTACAGGAAAGCGCACACATCATTACCTCAATATGCGACTAATTCAGATAAAAGCTAAGCTAATAAGTACAACAATGTTTACTTTATTACAAAATATTGCTGAAAGTAATTAGTCATGGCACAACTTACAGAAAGACAACGACCTTACTGTATGTGTACTGAGTACAGGAAAGCGCACACGTCATTACTTCAATATGTGACTAATACAGACAAAATCTATGCTAATAATTACAACAATGTTTACTTTATTACAAAATATTGCTGAAAGTAATTAGTCATGGTACAACTTACACAAAGACAACGACCTTACTGTATGTGTACTGAGTACAGGAAAGCGCACACATCATTACCTCAATATGCGACTAATTCAGATAAAAGCTAAGCTAATAAGTACAACAATGTTTACTTTATTACAAAATCTTGCTGAAAGTAATTAGTCATGGGACAACTTACACAAAGACAACGACCTTACTGTATGTGTACTGATTACAGGAAAGCGCACACGTCATTCCTTCAATATGTGACTAATACAGACAAAAGCTAAGATAATAAGTACAACAATGTTTACTTTATTACAAAATCTTGCTGAAAGTAATTAGTCATGGAACAACTTACAGAAAGACAACGACCTTACTGTATGTGTACTGAGTACAGGAAAGCGCACACATCATTACCTCAATATGCGACTAATTCAGATAAAATCTAAGCTAATAAATACAACAATGTTTACTTTATTACAAAATCTTGCTGAAAGTAATTAGTCATGGCACAACTTACAGAAAGACAACGACTTTACTGTATGTGTACACAGTACAGGAAAGCGCACACCTCGTTGCTTCAATATGAGACTAATACACACAAAAGGTAAGCTAATAAGTACAACAATGTTTACTTTATTACAAAATCATGCTGAAAATAATTAGTCATGGCACAACTTACAGAAAGACAACAACCTTACTATATGTGTACTGAGTACAGGGAAGCGCACACGTCATTACCTCAATATGTGACTAATACAGACAAAAGCTAACTTAATAAGTACAACAATGTTTACTTTATTACAAAATCTTGCTGAAAGTAATTAGTCATGGCACAACTTACACAAAGACAACGACCTTACTGTATGTGTACTGAGTACAGGAAAGCGCACACGTCATTACTTCAATATGTGACTAATACAGACTAAAGCTAAGCTAATGAGTACAACAATGTTTACTTTATTACAAAATCCTGCTGAAAGTAATTAGTCATGGCACAACTTACAGAAAGACAACGACCTTACTGTATGTGTACTGAGTACAGGAAAGCGCACAAGTCATTACCTCAATATGTGACTAATACAGACAAAAGCTAAGCTAATAAGTACAACAATGTTTACTTTATTACAAAATCTTGCTGAAAGTAATTAGTCATGGCACAACTTACAGAAATACAACGACCTTACTGTATGTGTACTGAGTACAGGAAAGCGCACACGTCATTACCTCAATATGTGACTAATACAGACAAAAGCTAAGCTAATAAGTACAACAATGTTTACTTTATTACAAAATCTTGCTGAAAGTAATTAGTCATGGCACAACCTACACAAAGACAAAGACCTTACTGTATGTGTACTGAGTACAGGAAAGCGCACACGTCATTACTTCAATATGTGACTAATACAGACAAAAGCTATGCTAATAAGTACAACAATGTTTACTGAATTACAAAATCTTGCTGAAAGTAATTAGTCATGGCACCACTTACAGAAAGACAACGACCTTACTGTATGTGTACGGAGTACAGGAAAGCGCACACGTCATTACCTCAATATGTGACTAATACAGACAAAAGCTAACTTAATAAGTACAACAATGTTTACTTTATTACAAAATCTTGCTGAAAGTAATAAGTCATGGCACAACTTACAGAAAGACAACGACCTTACTGTATGTGTACTGAGTACAGGAAAGCGCATCATTACTTCAATATGTGACTAATACAGACTAAAGCTAAGCTAATGAGTACAACAATGTTTACTTTATTACAAAATCCTCCTGAAAGTAATTAGTCATGGCACAACTTACACAAAGACAACGACCTTACTGTATGTGTACTGAGTACAGGAAAGCGCACAAGTCATTACCTCAATATGTGACTAATACAGACAAAAGCTAAGCTAATAAGTACAACAATGTTTACTTTATTACAAAATCTTGCTGAAAGTAATTAGTCATGGCACAACTTACAGAAAGACAACGAACTTACTGTATGTGTACTGAGTACAGGAAAGCGCACACGTCATTACCTCAATATGTGACTAATACAGACAAAAGCTAAGCTAATAAGTACAACAATGTTTACTTTATTACAAAATCTTGCTGAAAGTAATTAGTCATGGCACAACCTACACAAAGACAAAGACCTTACTGTATGTGTACTGAGTACAGGAAAGCGCACACGTTATTTCTACAATATGTGACTAATACAGACAAAAGCTAAGCTAATAAGTACAACAATGTTTACTGAATTACAAAATCTTGCTGAAAGTAATTAGTCATGGCACCACTTACAGAAAGACAACGACCTTACTGTATGTGTACTGAGTACAGGAAAGCGCACACGTCATTACTTCAATATGTGACTAATACAGACAAAATCTATGCTAATAATTACAACAATGTTTACTTTATTACAAAATATTGCTGAAAGTAATTAGTCATGGTACAACTTACACAAAGACAACGACCTTACTGTATGTGTACTGAGTACAGGAAAGCGCACACATCATTACCTCAATATGCGACTAATTCAGATAAAAGCTAAGCTAATAAGTACAACAATGTTTACTTTATTACAAAATATTGCTGAAACTAATTAGTCATGGCACAACTTACAGAAAGACAACGACCTTACTGTATGTGTACTGAGTACAGGAAAGCGCACACGTCATTACTTCAATATGTGACTAATACAGACAAAATCTATGCTAATAATTACAACAATGTTTACTTTATTACAAAATCTTGCTGAAAGTAATTAGTCATGGTACAACTTACACAAAGACAACGACCTTACTGTATGTGTACTGAGTACAGGAAAGCGCACACATGATTACCTCAATATGCGACTAATTCAGATAAAAGCTAAGCTAATAGGTACAACAATGTTTACTTTATTACAAAATATTGCTGAAACTAATTAGTCATGGCACAACTTACACAAAGACAACGATCTTACTGTATGTGTACTGAGTACAGGAAAGCGCACACGTCATTACTTCAATATGTGACTAATACAGACAAAAGCTAAGCTAATAAGTACAACAATGTTTACTTTATTACAAAATCTTGCTGAAAGTAATTAGTCATGGAACAACTTACAGAAAGACAACGACCTTACTGTATGTGTACTGAGTACAGGAAAGCGCACACATCATTACCTCAATATGCGACTAATTCAGATAAAATCTAAGCTAATAAATACAACAATGTTTACTTTATTACAAAATCTTGCTGAAAGTAATTAGTCATGGGACAACTTACAGAAAGACAACGACCTTACAGTATGTGTACTGAGTACAGGAAAGCGCACACGTCGTTGCTTCAATATGTGCCTAATACACACAAAAGCTAAGCTAATAAGTACAACAATGTTTACTTTATTACAAAATCCTGCTGTAAATAATTAGTCATGGGACAACTTACACAAAGACAACGACCTTACTGTATGTGTACTGAGTACAGGAAAGCGCACACGTCATTACCTCAATATGTGACTAATACAGACAAAAGCTAAGCTAATAAGTACAAAAATGTTTACTTTATTACAAAATCCTGCTGAAAGTAATTAGTCATGGCACAACTTAGAGAATGACAACGGCCTTACTGTATGTGTACTGAGTACAGGAAAGCGCACACGTCATTACCTCAATATGCGACTAATTCAGATAAAAGCTAAGCTAATAAGTACAACAATGTTTACTTTATTACAAAATCTTGCTGAAAGTAATTAGTCATGTCACAACTTACAGAAAGACAACGACCTTACAGTATGTGTACTGAGTACAGGAAAGCGCACACGTCGTTGCTTCAATATGTGGCTAATACACACAAAAGCTAAGCTAATAAGTACAACAATGTTTACTTTATTACAAAATCCTGCTGTAAATAATTAGTCATGGGACAACTTACACAAAGGCAACGACCTTACTGTATATGTACTGAGTACAGGAAAGCGCACACGTCATTACCTCAATATGTGACTAATACAGACAAAAGCTAAGCTAATAAGTACAACAATGTTTTCTTTATTACAAAATCTTGCTGAAAGTAATTAGTCATGGCACAACTTATACAAAGACAACGACCTTACTGTATGTGTACTGAGGACAGGAAAGCGCACACGTCATTACTTCAATATGTGACTAATACAGACAAAATCTATGCTAACAATTACAACAATGTTTACTTTATTACAAAATATTGCTGAAAGTAATAAGTCATGGCACAACTTACAGAAAGACAACGACCTTACTGTATGTGTACTGAGTACAGGAAAGCGCATCATTACTTCAATATGTGACTAATACAGACAAAATCTATGCTAACAATTACAACAATGTTTACTTTATTACAAAATATTGCTGAAAGTAATAAGTCATGGCACAACTTACAGAAAGACAACGACCTTACTGTATGTGTACTGAGTACAGGAAAGCGCACATATCATTACCTCAATATGCGACTAATTCAGATAAAAGCTAAGCTAATAAGTACAACAATGTTTACTTTATTACAAAATATTGCTGAAAGTAATTAGTCATGGCACAACTTACAGAAAGACAACGACCTTACTGTATGTGTACTGAGTACAGGAAAGCGCACACGTCATTACTTCAATATGTGACTAATACAGACTAAAGCTATGCTAATAATTACAACAATGTTTACTTTATTACAAAATATTGCTGAAAGTAATTAGTCATGGAACAACTTACACAAAGACAACGACCTTACTGTATGTGTACTGAGTACAGGAAAGCGCACACGTCATTACCACAATATGCGACTAATTCAGATAAAAGCTAAGCTAATAAGAACAACAATGTTTACTTTATTACAAAATCTTGCTGAAAGTAATTAGTCATGGGACAACTTACAAAAAGACAACGACCTTACTGTATGTGTACTGAGTACAGGAAAGCGCACACGTCATTACCACAATATGCGACTAATTCAGATAAAAGCTAAGCTAATAAGAACAACAATGTTTACTTTATTACAAAATATTGCTGAAAGTAATTAGTCATGGAACAACTTACACAAAGACAACGACCTTACTGTATGTGTACTGAGTACAGGAAAGCGCATACGTCATTACCTCAATATGTGACTAATACAGACAAAAGCTAAGCTAATAAGAACAACAATGTTTACTTTATTACAAAATCTTGCTGAAAGTAATTAGTCATGGGACAACTTACACAAAGACAACGACCTTACTGTATGTGTACTGAGTACAGGAAAGCGCACACGTCATTACCTCAATATGTGACTAATACAGACAAAAGCTAAGCTAATAAGTACAACAATGTTTACTTTATTACAAAATATTGCTGAAAGTAATTTGTCATGGCACAACTTACAGAAAGACAACGACCTTACTGTATGTGTACTGAGTACAGGAAAGCGCACACGTCATTACCTCAATATGTGACTAATACAGACAAAAGCTAAGCTAATAAGTACAACAATGTTTACTTTATTACAAAATGTTGCTGAAAGTAATTTGTCATGGCACAACTTACACAAAGACAACGACCTTACTGTATGTGTACTGAGTACAGGAAAGCGCACACGTCATTACCTCAATATGTGACTAATACAGACAAAAGCTAAGCTAATAAGTACAACAATGTTTACTTTATTACAAAATGTTGCTGAAAGTAATTTGTCATGGCACAACTTACACAAAGACAACGACCTTACTGTATGTGTACTGAGTACAGGAAAGCGCACACGTCATTACCTCAATATGTGACTAATACATACAAAAGCTAAGCTAATAAGTACAACAATGTTTACTTTATTACAAAATGTTGCTGAAAGTAATTTGTCATGGCACAACTTACACAAAGACAACGACCTTACTGTATGTGTACTGAGTCCAGGAAAGCGCACACGTCATTACCTCAATATGTGACTAATACAGACAAAAGCTAAGCTAATAAGAACAACAATGTTTACTTTATTACAAAATCTTGCCGAAAGTAATTAGTCATGGCACAACTTACACAAAGACAACGACCTTACTGTATGTGTACTGAGTACAGGAAAGCGCACACGTCATTACCACAATATGCGACTAATACAGACAAAATCTATGCTAATAAGTACAACAATGTTTACTTTATTACAAAATCTTGCTGAAAGTAATTAGTCATGGCACAACTTACACAAAGACAACGACCTTACTGTATGTGTACTGAGTACAGGAAAGCGCACACATCATTACCACAATATGCGACTAATTCAGATAAAAGCTAAGCTAATAAGAACAACAATGTTTACTTTATTACAAAATTTTGCTGAAAGTAATTTGTCATTGCACAACTTACACAACGACAACGACCTTACTGTATGTGTACTGAGTACAGGAAAGCGCACACGTCATTACTTCAATATGTGACTAATACAGAGAAAAGCTAAGCTAATAAGCACAACAATGTTTACTTTATTACAAAATCTTGCTGAAAGTAATTAGTCATGGTACAACTTAAAAAAGACAACGACCTTACTGTATGTGTACTGAGTACAGGAAAGCGCACACATCATTACCACAATATGCGACTAATTCAGATAAAAGCTAAGCTAATAAGTACAACAATGTTTACTTTATTACAAAATATTGCTGAAAGTAATTAATCATGGCACAACTTACACAAAGACAACGACCTTACTGTATGTGTACTGAGTACAGGAAAGCGCGCACGTCATTGCTTCAATATGTGACTAATACAGACAAAAGCTAAGCTAATAAGTACAACAATGTTTACTTTATTACAAAATCTTGCTGAAAGTAATTAGTCATGGCACAACTTACACAAAGACAATGACCATACTGTATGTGTACTGAGTACAGGAAAGCGTATCATTACTTCAATATGTGACTAATACAGACACAAGCTAAGCTAAAAGTACAACAATGTTTACTTTATTACAAAATCTTGCTGAAAGTAATTAGTCATGGCACAACTTACACAAAGACAATGACAATACTGTATGTGTACTGAGTACAGGAAAGCGCACACGTCATTACCTCAATATGTGACTAATACAGACAAAAGCTAAGCTAATAAGTACAACAATGTTTACTTTATTACAAAATCTTGCTGAAAGTAATTAGTCATGGCACAACTTACACAAAGACAACGACCTTACTGTATGTGTATTGAGTACAGGAAAGCGCACACATCATTACCTCAATATGCGACTAATTCAGATAAAAGCTAAGCTAATAAGTACAACAATGTTTACTTTATTACAAAATATTGCTGAAAGTAATTAGTCATGGCACAACTTACAGAAAGACAACGACCTTACTGTATGTGTACTGAGTACAGGAAAGCGCACACGTCATTACTTCAATATGTGACTAATACAGACAAAATCTATGCTAATAATTACAACAATGTTTACTTTATTACAAAATATTGCTGAAAGTAATTAGTCATGGTACAACTTACACAAAGACAACGACCTTACTGTATGTGTACTGAGTACAGGAAAGCGCACACATCATTACCTCAATATGCGACTAATTCAGATAAAAGCTAAGCTAATAAGTACAACAATGTTTACTTTATTACAAAATCTTGCTGAAAGTAATTAGTCATGGGACAACTTACACAAAGACAACGACCTTACTGTATGTGTACTGATTACAGGAAAGCGCACACGTCATTCCTTCAATATGTGACTAATACAGACAAAAGCTAAGATAATAAGTACAACAATGTTTACTTTATTACAAAATCTTGCTGAAAGTAATTAGTCATGGAACAACTTACAGAAAGACAACGACCTTACTGTATGTGTACTGAGTACAGGAAAGCGCACACATCATTACCTCAATATGCGACTAATTCAGATAAAATCTAAGCTAATAAATACAACAATGTTTACTTTATTACAAAATCTTGCTGAAAGTAATTAGTCATGGCACAACTTACAGAAAGACAACGACTTTACTGTATGTGTACACAGTACAGGAAAGCGCACACCTCGTTGCTTCAATATGAGACTAATACACACAAAAGGTAAGCTAATAAGTACAACAATGTTTACTTTATTACAAAATCATGCTGAAAATAATTAGTCATGGCACAACTTACAGAAAGACAACAACCTTACTATATGTGTACTGAGTACAGGGAAGCGCACACGTCATTACCTCAATATGTGACTAATACAGACAAAAGCTAACTTAATAAGTACAACAATGTTTACTTTATTACAAAATCTTGCTGAAAGTAATTAGTCATGGCACAACTTACACAAAGACAACGACCTTACTGTATGTGTACTGAGTACAGGAAAGCGCACACGTCATTACTTCAATATGTGACTAATACAGACTAAAGCTAAGCTAATGAGTACAACAATGTTTACTTTATTACAAAATCCTGCTGAAAGTAATTAGTCATGGCACAACTTACAGAAAGACAACGACCTTACTGTATGTGTACTGAGTACAGGAAAGCGCACAAGTCATTACCTCAATATGTGACTAATACAGACAAAAGCTAAGCTAATAAGTACAACAATGTTTACTTTATTACAAAATCTTGCTGAAAGTAATTAGTCATGGCACAACTTACAGAAATACAACGACCTTACTGTATGTGTACTGAGTACAGGAAAGCGCACACGTCATTACCTCAATATGTGACTAATACAGACAAAAGCTAAGCTAATAAGTACAACAATGTTTACTTTATTACAAAATCTTGCTGAAAGTAATTAGTCATGGCACAACCTACACAAAGACAAAGACCTTGCTGTATGTGTACTGAGTACAGGAAAGCGCACACGTCATTACTTCAATATGTGACTAATACAGACAAAAGCTATGCTAATAAGTACAACAATGTTTACTGAATTACAAAATCTTGCTGAAAGTAATTAGTCATGGCACCACTTACAGAAAGACAACGACCTTACTGTATGTGTACGGAGTACAGGAAAGCGCACACGTCATTACCTCAATATGTGACTAATACAGACAAAAGCTAACTTAATAAGTACAACAATGTTTACTTTATTACAAAATCTTGCTGAAAGTAATAAGTCATGGCACAACTTACAGAAAGACAACGACCTTACTGTATGTGTACTGAGTACAGGAAAGCGCATCATTACTTCAATATGTGACTAATACAGACTAAAGCTAAGCTAATGAGTACAACAATGTTTACTTTATTACAAAATCCTCCTGAAAGTAATTAGTCATGGCACAACTTACACAAAGACAACGACCTTACTGTATGTGTACTGAGTACAGGAAAGCGCACAAGTCATTACCTCAATATGTGACTAATACAGACAAAAGCTAAGCTAATAAGTACAACAATGTTTACTTTATTACAAAATCTTGCTGAAAGTAATTAGTCATGGCACAACTTACAGAAAGACAACGAACTTACTGTATGTGTACTGAGTACAGGAAAGCGCACACGTCATTACCTCAATATGTGACTAATACAGACAAAAGCTAAGCTAATAAGTACAACAATGTTTACTTTATTACAAAATCTTGCTGAAAGTAATTAGTCATGGCACAACCTACACAAAGACAAAGACCTTACTGTATGTGTACTGAGTACAGGAAAGCGCACACGTTATTTCTACAATATGTGACTAATACAGACAAAAGCTAAGCTAATAAGTACAACAATGTTTACTGAATTACAAAATCTTGCTGAAAGTAATTAGTCATGGCACCACTTACAGAAAGACAACGACCTTACTGTATGTGTACTGAGTACAGGAAAGCGCACACGTCATTACTTCAATATGTGACTAATACAGACAAAATCTATGCTAATAATTACAACAATGTTTACTTTATTACAAAATATTGCTGAAAGTAATTAGTCATGGTACAACTTACACAAAGACAACGACCTTACTGTATGTGTACTGAGTACAGGAAAGCGCACACATCATTACCTCAATATGCGACTAATTCAGATAAAAGCTAAGCTAATAAGTACAACAATGTTTACTTTATTACAAAATATTGCTGAAACTAATTAGTCATGGCACAACTTACAGAAAGACAACGACCTTACTGTATGTGTACTGAGTACAGGAAAGCGCACACGTCATTACTTCAATATGTGACTAATACAGACAAAATCTATGCTAATAATTACAACAATGTTTACTTTATTACAAAATATTGCTGAAAGTAATTAGTCATGGTACAACTTACACAAAGACAACGACCTTACTGTATGTGTACTGAGTACAGGAAAGCGCACACATCATTACCTCAATATGCGACTAATTCAGATAAAAGCTAAGCTAATAGGTACAACAATGTTTACTTTATTACAAAATATTGCTGAAACTAATTAGTCATGGCACAACTTACACAAAGACAACGATCTTACTGTATGTGTACTGAGTACAGGAAAGCGCACACGTCATTACTTCAATATGTGACTAATACAGACAAAAGCTAAGCTAATAAGTACAACAATGTTTACTTTATTACAAAATCTTGCTGAAAGTAATTAGTCATGGAACAACTTACAGAAAGACAACGACCTTACTGTATGTGTACTGAGTACAGGAAAGCGCACACATCATTACCTCAATATGCGACTAATTCAGATAAAATCTAAGCTAATAAATACAACAATGTTTACTTTATTACAAAATCTTGCTGAAAGTAATTAGTCATGGGACAACTTACAGAAAGACAACGACCTTACAGTATGTGTACTGAGTACAGGAAAGCGCACACGTCGTTGCTTCAATATGTGCCTAATACACACAAAAGCTAAGCTAATAAGTACAACAATGTTTACTTTATTACAAAATCCTGCTGTAAATAATTAGTCATGGGACAACTTACACAAAGACAACGACCTTACTGTATGTGTACTGAGTACAGGAAAGCGCACACGTCATTACCTCAATATGTGACTAATACAGACAAAAGCTAAGCTAATAAGTACAAAAATGTTTACTTTATTACAAAATCCTGCTGAAAGTAATTAGTCATGGCACAACTTAGAGAATGACAACGGCCTTACTGTATGTGTACTGAGTACAGGAAAGCGCAGACGTCATTACCTCAATATGTGACTAATACAGACAAAAGCTAAGCTAATAAGTACAACAATGTTTACTTTATTACAAAATATTGCTGAAAGTAATTAGTCATGGCACAACTTACAGAAAGACAACGACCTTACTGTATGTGTACTGAGTACAGGAAAGCGCATCATTACTTCAATATGTGACTAATACAGACAAAATCTATGCTAATAATTACAACAATGTTTACTTTATTACAAAATATTGCTGAAAGTAATAAGTCATGGCACAACTTACAGAAAGACAACGACCTTACTGTATGTGTACTGAGTACAGGAAAGCGCACACGTCATTACTTCAATATGTGACTAATACAGACAAAATCTATGCTAATAATTACAACAATGTTTACTTTATTACAAAATATTGCTGAAAGTAATTAGTCATGGTACAACTTACACAAAGACAACGACCTTACTGTATGTGTACTGAGTACAGGAAAGCGCACACATCATTACCTCAATATGCGACTAATTCAGATAAAAGCTAAGCTAATAAGTACAACAATGTTTACTTTATTACAAAATATTGCTGAAACTAATTAGTCATGGCACAACTTACAGAAAGACAACGACCTTACTGTATGTGTACTGAGTACAGGAAAGCGCACACGTCATTACTTCAATATGTGACTAATACAGACAAAATCTATGCTAATAACTACAACAATGTTTACTTCATTACAAAATATTGCTGAAAGTAATTAGTCATGGTACAACTTACACAAAGACAACGACCTTACTGTATGTGTACTGAGTACAGGAAAGCGCACACATCATTACCTCAATATGCGACTAATTCAGATAAAAGCTAAGCTAATAAGTACAACAATGTTTACTTTATTACAAAATCTTGCTGAAAGTAATTAGTCATGTCACAACTTACAGAAAGACAACGACCTTACAGTATGTGTACTGAGTACAGGAAAGCGCACACGTCGTTGCTTCAATATGTGGCTAATACACACAAAAGCTAAGCTAATAAGTACAACTATGTTTACTTTATTACAAAATCCTGCTGTAAATAATTAGTCATGGGACAACTTACACAGAGACAACGACCTTACTGTATGTGTACTGAGTACAGGAAAGCGCACACGTCATTACCTCAATATGTGACTAATACAGACAAAAGCTAAGCTAATAAGTACAACAATGTTTACTTTATTACAAAATCTTGCTGAAAGTAATTAGTCATGGCACAACTTATACAAAGACAACGACCTTACTGTATGTGTACTGAGGACAGGAAAGCGCACACGTCATTACTTCAATATGTGACTAATACAGACTAAAGCTAAGCTAATAAGTACAACAATGTTTACTTTATTACAAAATCCTGCTGAAAGTAATTAGTCATGGCACAACTTACAGAAAGACAACGACCTTACTGTATGTGTACTGAGTACAGGAAAGCGCACACTTCATTACCTCAATATGCGACTAATTCAGATAAAAGCTAAGCTAATAAGTACAACAATGTTTACTTTATTACAAAATCTTGCTGAAAGTAATTAGTCATGTCACAGCTTACAGAAAGACAACGACCTTACTGTATGTGTACTGAGTACAGGAAAGCGCACACGTCGTTGCTTCAATATGTGACTAATACACACAAAAGCTAAGCTAATAAGTACAACACTGTTTACTTTATTACAAAATCCTGCTGTAAATAATTAGTCATGGCACAACTTACAGAAAGACAACGACCTTACTGTATGTGTACTGAGTACAGGAAAGCGCACACGTCATTACCTCAATATGTGACTAATACAGACAAAAGCTAAGCTAATAAGTACAACAATGTTTACTTTATTACAAAATGTTGCTGAAAGTAATTTGTCATGGCACAACTTACACAAACACAACGACCTTACTGTATGTGTACTGAGTACAGGAAAGCGCACACGTCATTACTTCAATATGTGACTAATGCAGACTAAAGCTAAGCTAATAAGTACAAAAATGTTTACTTTATTACAAAATCCTGCTGAAAGTAATTAGTCATGGCACAACTTAGAGAATGACAACGGCCTTACTGTATGTGTACTGAGTACAGGAAAGCGCATCATTACTTCAATATGTGACTAATACAGACAAAATCTATGCTAATAATTACAACAATGTTTACTTTATTACAAAATATTGCTGAAAGTAATAAGTCATGGCACAACTTACAGAAAGACAACGACCTTACTGTATGTGTACTGAGTACAGGAAAGCGCACACGTCATTACTTCAATATGTGACTAATACAGACAAAAGCTATGCTAATAATTACAACAATTATTTAATTAATTAATGGAAATTAATCATTTCTCCACACTAGCCGTATATAGGCTAAGATATTTCATGGATAGAGTCAACATGAAAAATTCAATGCCATGGCCGGGATTTGAACCACGGATCTACTGGTTTCCGTCCAGTCGCCCTTAACCTGGGACTTAAGTACTTACAATAGTAAGTCACCACAAACGGTGTATCTCGGATGCGAGAGCCCCTAGTGGTCTACCGGGGAAATATACGAGTCAACTGGAGAATTTAATGTCAGGAAGGCACGTTGGCCATGGTAGCTCAAAGGTTAAGGGCGACTGGACGGAAACCAGTAGATCCGTGGTTTAAATCCCGGCCATGGCATTGAATTTTTCATGTTGACTCTATCCAGGAATTACAACAATGTTTACTTTATTACAAAATATTGCTGAAAGTAATTAGTCATGGTACAACTTAAAAAAGACAACGACCTTACTGTATGTGTACTGAGTACAGGAAAGCGCACACACCATTACCACAATATGCGACTAATTCAGATAAAAGCTAAGCTAATAAGAACAACAATGTTTATTTTATTACAAAATCTTGCTGAACGTAATTAGTCATGGCACAACTTACACAAAGACAACGACCTTACTGTATGTGTACTGAGTACAGGAAAGCGCGCACGTCATTGCTTCAATATGTGACTAATACAGACAAAAGCTAAGCTAATAAGTACAACAATGCTTACTTTATTACAAAATCTTGCTGAAAGTAATTAGTCATGGCACAACTTACACAACGACAATGAACTTACTGTATGTGTACTGAGTACAGGAAAGCGTATCATTACTTCAATATGTGACTAATACAGACACAAGCTAAGCTAATAAGTACAACAATGTTTACTTTATTACAAAATCTTGTTGAAAGTAATTAGTCATGGCACAACTTACACAAAGACAATGACCTTACTGTATGTGTACTGAGTACAGGAAAGCGCACACGTCATTACCTCAATATGTGACTAATACAGACAAAAGCTAAGCTAATAAGTACAACAATGTTTACTTTATTACAAAATCTTGCTGAAAGTAATTAGTCATGGCACAACTTACACAAAGACAACGACCTTACTGTATGTGTACTGAGTACAGGAAAGCGCACACATCATTACCTCAATATGCGACTAATTCAGATAAAAGCTAAGCTAATAAGTACAACAATGTTTACTTTATTACAAAGTATTGCTGAAAGTAATTAGTCATGGCACAACTTACAGAAAGACAACGACCTTACTGTATGTGTACTGAGTACAGGAAAGCGCACACGTCATTACTTCAATATGTGACTAATACAGACTAAAGCTAAGCTAATAAGTACAACAATGTTTACTTTATTACAAAATCCTGCTGAAAGTAATTAGACACGGCACAACTTACAGAAAGACAACGACCTTACTGTATGTGTACTGAGTACAGGAAAGCGCACACATCATTACCTCAATATGCGACTAATTCAGATAAAAGCTAAGCTAATAAGTACAACAATGTTTACTTTATTACAAAATTTTGCTGAAAGTAATTAGTCATGGGACAACTTACACAAAGACAACGACCTTACTGTATGTGTACTGAGTACAGGAAAGCGCACACGTCATTCCTTCAATATGTGACTAATACAGACAAAAGCTAAGATAATAAGTACAACAATGTTTACTTTATTACAAAATCTTGCTGAAAGTAATTAGTCATGGAACAACTTACAGAAAGACAACGACCTTACTGTATGTGTACTGAGTACAGGAAAGCGCACACACCATTACCACAATATGCGACTAATTCAGATAAAAGCTAAGCTAATAAGAACAACAATGTTTATTTTATTACAAAATCTTGCTGAACGTAATTAGTCATGGCACAACTTACACAAAGACAACGACCTTACTGTATGTGTACTGAGTACAGGAAAGCGCGCACGTCATTGCTTCAATATGTGACTAATACAGACAAAAGCTAAGCTAATAAGTACAACAATGCTTACTTTATTACAAAATCTTGCTGAAAGTAATTAGTCATGGCACAACTTACACAACGACAATGAACTTACTGTATGTGTACTGAGTACAGGAAAGCGTATCATTACTTCAATATGTGACTAATACAGACACAAGCTAAGCTAATAAGTACAACAATGTTTACTTTATTACAAAATCTTGTTGAAAGTAATTAGTCATGGCACAACTTACACAAAGACAATGACCTTACTGTATGTGTACTGAGTACAGGAAAGCGCACACGTCATTACCTCAATATGTGACTAATACAGACAAAAGCTAAGCTAATAAGTACAACAATGTTTACTTTATTACAAAATCTTGCTGAAAGTAATTAGTCATGGCACAACTTACACAAAGACAACGACCTTACTGTATGTGTACTGAGTACAGGAAAGCGCACACATCATTACCTCAATATGCGACTAATTCAGATAAAAGCTAAGCTAATAAGTACAACAATGTTTACTTTATTACAAAGTATTGCTGAAAGTAATTAGTCATGGCACAACTTACAGAAAGACAACGACCTTACTGTATGTGTACTGAGTACAGGAAAGCGCACACGTCATTACTTCAATATGTGACTAATACAGACTAAAGCTAAGCTAATAAGTACAACAATGTTTACTTTATTACAAAATCCTGCTGAAAGTAATTAGACATGGCACAACTTACAGAAAGACAACGACCTTACTGTATGTGTATTGAGTACAGGAAAGCGCACACATCATTACCTCAATATGCGACTAATTCAGATAAAAGCTAAGCTAATAAGTACAACAATGTTTACTTTATTACAAAATTTTGCTGAAAGTAATTAGTCATGGGACAACTTACACAAAGACAACGACCTTACTGTATGTGTACTGAGTACAGGAAAGCGCACACGTCATTCCTTCAATATGTGACTAATACAGACAAAAGCTAAGATAATAAGTACAACAATGTTTACTTTATTACAAAATCTTGCTGAAAGTAATTAGTCATGGAACAACTTACAGAAAGACAACGACCTTACTGTATGTGTACTGAGTACAGGAAAGCGCACACATCATTACTTCAATATGCGACTAATTCAGATAAAATCTAAGCTAATAAGTACAACAATGTTTACTTTATTACAAAATCTTGCTGAAAGTAATTAGTCATGGCACAACTTACAGAAAGACAACGACTTTACTGTATGTGTACAGAGTACAGGAATGCGCACACCTCATTGCTTCAATATGAGACTAATACACACAAAAGGTAAGCTAATAAGTACAACAATGTTTACTTTATTACAAAATCATGCTGAAAATAATTAGTCATGGCACAACTTACAGAAAGACAACGACCTTACTGTATGTGTACTGAGTACAGGGAAGCGCACACGTCATTACCTCAATATGTGACTAATACAGACAAAAGCTAACTTAATAAGTACAACAATGTTTACTTTATTACAAAATCTTGCTGAAAGTAATTAGTCATGGCACAACTTACACAAAGACAACGACCTTAAGTAATGTGTACTGAGTACAGGAAAGCGCACACGTCATTACTTCAATATGTGACTAATACAGACTTAAGCTAAGCTAATGAGTACAACAATGTTTACTTTATTACAAAATCCTGCTGAAAGTAATTAGTCATGGCACAACTTACAGAAAGACAACGACCTTACTGTATGTGTACTGAGTACAGGAAAGCGCACAAGTCATTACCTCAATATGTGACTAATACAGACAAAAGCTAAGCTAATAAGTACAACAATGTTTACTTTATTACAAAATCTTGCTGAAAGTAATCAGTCATGGCACAACTTACAGAAAGACAACGACCTTACTGTATGTGTACTGAGTACAGGAAAGCGCACACGTCATTACCTCAATATGTGACTAATACAGACAAAAGCTAAGCTAATAAGTACAACAATGTTTACTTTATTACAAAATCTTGCGTGAAAGTAATTAGTCATGGCACAACCTACACAAAGACAAAGACCTTACTGTATGTGTACTGAGTACAGGAAAGCGCACACGTCATTACTTCAATATGTGACTAATACAGACAAAATCTATGCTAATAATTACAACAATGTTTACATTATTACAAAATATTGCTGAAAGTAATTAGTCATGGGAAAACTTACACAAAGACAACGACCTTACTGTATGTGTACTGAGTACAGGAAAGCGAACACATCATTACCTCAATATGCGACTAATTCAGATAAAAGCTAAGCTAATAAGTACAACAATGTTTACTTTATTACAAAATCTTGCTGAAAGTAATTAGTCATGGGAAAACTTACACAAAGACAACGATCTTATTGTATGTGTACTGAGTACAGGAAAGCGCACACGTCATTACTTCAATATGTGACTAATACAGACAAAAGCTAAGCTAATAAGTACAACAATGTTTACTTTATTACAAAATCTTGCTGAAAGTAATTAGTCATGGAACAACTTACAGAAAGACAACGACCTTACTGTATGTGTACTGAGTACAGGAAAGCGCACACATCATTACCTCAATATGCGACTAATTCAGATAAAAGCTAAGCTAATAAGTACAACAATGTTTACTTTATTACAAAATCTTGCTGAAAGTAATTAGTCATGTCACAACTTACAGAAAGACAACGACCTTACAGTATGTGTACTGAGTACAGGAAAGCGCACACGTCGTTGCTTCAATATGTGGCTAATACACACAAAAGCTAAGCTAATAAGTACAACAATGTTTACTTTATTACAAAATCCTGCTGTAAATAACTAGTCATGGGACAACTTACACAAAGACAACGACCTTACTGTATATGTACTGAGTACAGGAAAGCGCACACGTCATTACCTCAATATGTGACTAATACAGACAAAAGCTAAGCTAATAAGTACAACAATGTTTTCTTTATTACAAAATCTTGCTGAAAGTAATTAGTCATGGCACAACTTATACAAAGACAACGACCTTACTGTATGTGTACTGAGGACAGGAAAGCGCACACGTCATTACTTCAATATGTGACTAATACAGACAAAATCTATGCTAACAATTACAACAATGTTTACTTTATTACAAAATATTGCTGAAAGTAATAAGTCATGGCACAACTTACAGAAAGACAACGACCTTACTGTATGTGTACTGAGTACAGGAAAGCGCATCATTACTTCAATATGTGACTAATACAGACAAAATCTATGCTAACAATTACAACAATGTTTACTTTATTACAAAATATTGCTGAAAGTAATAAGTCATGGCACAACTTACAGAAAGACAACGACCTTACTGTATGTGTACTGAGTACAGGAAAGCGCACATATCATTACCTCAATATGCGACTAATTCAGATAAAAGCTAAGCTAATAAGTACAACAATGTTTACTTTATTACAAAATATTGCTGAAAGTAATTAGTCATGGCACAACTTACAGAAAGACAACGACCTTACTGTATGTGTACTGAGTACAGGAAAGCGCACACGTCATTACTTCAATATGTGACTAATACAGACTAAAGCTATGCTAATAATTACAACAATGTTTACTTTATTACAAAATATTGCTGAAAGTAATTAGTCATGGAACAACTTACACAAAGACAACGACCTTACTGTATGTGTACTGAGTACAGGAAAGCGCACACGTCATTACCACAATATGCGACTAATTCAGATAAAAGCTAAGCTAATAAGAACAACAATGTTTACTTTATTACAAAATCTTGCTGAAAGTAATTAGTCATGGGACAACTTACACAAAGACAACGACCTTACTGTATGTGTACTGAGTACAGGAAAGCGCACACGTCATTACCACAATATGCGACTAATTCAGATAAAAGCTAAGCTAATAAGAACAACAATGTTTACTTTATTACAAAATATTGCTGAAAGTAATTAGTCATGGAACAACTTACACAAAGACAACGACCTTACTGTATGTGTACTGAGTACAGGAAAGCGCATACGTCATTACCTCAATATGTGACTAATACAGACAAAAGCTAAGCTAATAAGAACAACAATGTTTACTTTATTACAAAATCTTGCTGAAAGTAATTAGTCATGGGACAACTTACACAAAGACAACGACCTTACTGTATGTGTACTGAGTACAGGAAAGCGCACAGGTCATTACCTCAATATGTGACTAATACAGACAAAAGCTAAGCTAATAAGTACAACAATGTTTACTTTATTACAAAATATTGCTGAAAGTAATTTGTCATGGCACAACTTACAGAAAGACAACGACCTTACTGTATGTGTACTGAGTACAGGAAAGCGCACACGTCATTACCTCAATATGTGACTAATACAGACAAAAGCTAAGCTAATAAGTACAACAATGTTTACTTTATTACAAAATGTTGCTGAAAGTAATTTGTCATGGCACAACTTACACAAAGACAACGACCTTACTGTATGTGTACTGAGTACAGGAAAGCGCACACGTCATTACCTCAATATGTGACTAATACAGACAAAAGCTAAGCTAATAAGTACAACAATGTTTACTTTATTACAAAATGTTGCTGAAAGTAATTTGTCATGGCACAACTTACACAAAGACAACGACCTTACTGTATGTGTACTGAGTACAGGAAAGCGCACACGTCATTACCTCAATATGTGACTAATACATACAAAAGCTAAGCTAATAAGTACAACAATGTTTACTTTATTACAAAATGTTGCTGAAAGTAATTTGTCATGGCACAACTTACACAAAGACAACGACCTTACTGTATGTGTACTGAGTCCAGGAAAGCGCACACGTCATTACCTCAATATGTGACTAATACAGACAAAAGCTAAGCTAATAAGAACAACAATGTTTACTTTATTACAAAATCTTGCCGAAAGTAATTAGTCATGGCACAACTTACACAAATACAACGACCTTACTGTATGTGTACTGAGTACAGGAAAGCGCACACGTCATTACCACAATATGCGACTAACACAGACAAAATCTATGCTAATAAGTACAACAATGTTTACTTTATTACAAAATCTTGCTGAAAGTAATTAGTCATGGCACAACTTACACAAAGACAACGACCTTACTGTATGTGTACTGAGTACAGGAAAGCGCACACATCATTACCACAATATGCGACTAATTCAGATAAAAGCTAAGCTAATAAGAACAACAATGTTTACTTTATTACAAAATTTTGCTGAAAGTAATTTGTCATTGCACAACTTACACAAAGACAACGACCTTACTGTATGTGTACTGAGTACAGGAAAGCGCACACGTCATTACTTCAATATGTGACTAATACAGAGAAAAGCTAAGCTAATAAGCACAACAATGTTTACTTTATTACAAAATCTTGCTGAAAGTAATTAGTCATGGTACAACTAAAAAAGACAACGACCTTACTGTATGTGTACTGAGTACAGGAAAGCGCACACATCATTACAACAATATGCGACTAATTCAGATAAAAGCTAAGCTAATAAGTACAACAATGTTTACTTTATTACAAAATATTGCTGAAAGTAATTAGTCATGGCACAACTTACACAAAGACAACGACCTTACTGTATGTGTACTGAGTACAGGAAAGCGCGCACGTCATTGCTTCAATATGTGACTAATACAGACAAAAGCTAAGCTAATAAGTACAACAATGTTTACTTTATTACAAAATCTTGCTGAAAGTAATTAGTCATGGCACAACTTACACAAAGACAATGACCATACTGTATGTGTACTGAGTACAGGAAAGCGTATCATTACTTCAATATGTGACTAATACAGACACAAGCTAAGCTAATAAGTACAACAATGTTTACTTTATTACAAAATCTTGCTGAAAGTAATTAGTCATGGCACAACTTACACAAAGACAATGACCATACTGTATGTGTACTGAGTACAGGAAAGCGTATCATTACTTCAATATGTGACTAATACAGACACAAGCTAAGCTAATAAGTACAACAATGTTTACTTTATTAAAAAATCTTGCTGAAAGTAATTAGTCATGGCACAACTTACACAAAGACAATGACAATACTGTATGTGTACGGAGTACAGGAAAGCGCACACGTCATTACCTCAATATGTGACTAATACAGACAAAAGCTAAGCTAATAAGTACAACAATGTTTACTTTATTACAGAATCTTGCTGAAAGTAATTAGTCATGGCACAACTTACACAAAGACAACGACCTTACTGTATGTGTACTGAGTACAGGAAAGCGCACACATCATTACCTCAATATGCGACTAATTCAGATAAAAGCTAAGCTAATAAGTACAACAATGTTTACTTTATTACAAAATATTGCTGAAACTAATTAGTCATGGCACAACTTACAGAAAGACAACGACCTTACTGTATGTGTACTGAGTACAGGAAAGCGCACACGTCATTACTTCAATATGTGACTAATACAGACAAAATCTATGCTAATAATTACAACAATGTTTACTTTATTACAAAATATTTCTGAAAGTAATTAGTCATGGTACAACTTACACAAAGACAACGACCTTACTGTATGTGTACTGAGTACAGGAAAGCGCACACATCATTACCTCAATATGCGACTAATTCAGATAAAAGCTAAGCTAATAAGTACAACAATGTTTACTTTATTACAAAATCTTGCTGAAAGTAATTAGTCATGGGACAACTTACACAAAGACAACGACCTTACTGTATGTGTACTGAGTACAGGAAAGCGCACACGTCATTCCTTCAATATGTGACTAATACAGACAAAAGCTAAGATAATAAGTACAACAATGTTTACTTTATTACAAAATCTTGCTGAAAGTAATTAGTCATGGAACAACTTACAGAAAGACAACGACCTTACTGTATGTGTACTGAGTACAGGAAAGCGCACACATCATTACCTCAATATGCGACTAATTCAGATAAAATCTAAGCTAATAAATACAACAATGTTTACTTTATTACAAAATCTTGCTGAAAGTAATTAGTCATGGCACAACTTACAGAAAGACAACGACTTTACTGTATGTGTACTGAGTACAGGAAAGCGCACACCTCGTTGCTTCAATATGAGACTAATACACACAAAAGGTAAGCTAATAAGTACAACAATGTTTACTTTATTACAAAATCATGCTGAAAATAATTAGTCATGGCACAACTTACAGAAAGACAACGACCTTACTGTATGTGTACTGAGTACAGGGAAGCGCACACGTCATTACCTCAATATGTGACTAATACAGACAAAAGCTAACTTAATAAGTACAACAATGTTTACTTTATTACAAAATCTTGCTGAAAGTAATTAGTCATGGCACAACTTACACAAAGACAACGACCTTACTGTATGTGTACTGAGTACAGGAAAGCGCACACGTCATTACTTCAATATGTGACTAATACAGACTAAAGCTAAGCTAATGAGTACAACAATGTTTACTTTATTACAAAATCCTGCTGAAAGTAATTAGTCATGGCACAACTTACAGAAAGACAACGACCTTACTGTATGTGTACTGAGTACAGGAAAGCGCACAAGTCATTACCTCAATATGTGACTAATACAGACAAAAGCTAAGCTAATAAGTACAACAATGTTTACTTTATTACAAAATCTTGCTGAAAGTAATTAGTCATGGCACAACTTACAGAAATACAACGACCTTACTGTATGTGTACTGAGTACAGGAAAGCGCACACGTCATTACCTCAATATGTGACTAATACAGACAAAAGCTAAGCTAATAAGTACAACAATGTTTACTTTATTACAAAATCTTGCTGAAAGTAATTAGTCATGGCACAACCTACACAAAGACAAAGACCTTACTGTATGTGTACTGAGTACAGGAAAGCGCACACGTCATTACTTCAATATGTGACTAATACAGACAAAAGCTATGCTAATAAGTACAACAATGTTTACTGAATTACAAAATCTTGCTGAAAGTAATTAGTCATGGCACCACTTACAGAAAGACATTGACCTTACTGTATGTGTACGGAGTACAGGAAAGCGCACACGTCATTACCTCAATATGTGACTAATACAGACAAAAGCTAACTTAATAAGTACAACAATGTTTACTTTATTACAAAATCTTGCTGAAAGTAATAAGTCATGGCACAACTTACAGAAAGACAACGACCTTACTGTATGTGTACTGAGTACAGGAAAGCGCATCATTACTTCAATATGTGACTAATACAGACTAAAGCTAAGCTAATAAGTACAACAATGTTTACTTTATTACAGAATCTTGCTGAAAGTAATTAGTCATGGCACAAGCTACACAAAGACAACGACCTTACTGTATGTGTACTGAGTACAGGAAAGCGCACACGTCATTACTTCAATATGTGACTAATACAGACAAAATCTATGCTAATAATTACAACAATGTTTACTTTATTACAAAATATTGCTGAAAGTAATTAGTCATGGTACAACTTACACAAAGACAACGACCTTACTGTATGTGTACTGAGTACAGGAAAGCGCACACATCATTACCTCAATATGCGACTAATTCAGATAAAAGCTAAGCTAATAAGTACAACAATGTTTACTTTATTACAAAATATTGCTGAAACTAATTAGTCATGGCACAACTTACAGAAAGACAACGACCTTACTGTATGTGTACTGAGTACAGGAAAGCGCACACGTCATTACTTCAATATGTGACTAATACAGACAAAAGCTAAGCTAATAAGTACAACAATGTTTACTTTATTACAAAATATTGCTGAAAGTAATTAGTCATGGAACAACTTACAGAAAGACAACGACCTTACTGTATGTGTACTGAGTACAGGAAAGCGCACACATCATTACTTCAATATGCGACTAATTCAGATAAAATCTAAGCTAATAAATACAACAATGTTTACTTTATTACAAAATCTTGCTGAAAGTAATTAGTCATGGGACAACTTACAGAAAGACAACGACCTTACAGTATGTGTACTGAGTACAGGAAAGCGCACACGTCGTTGCTTCAATATGTGGCTAATACACACAAAAGCTAAGCTAATAAGTACAACAATGTTTACTTTATTACAAAATCCTGCTGTAAATAATTAGTCATGGGACAACTTACACAAAGACAACGACCTTACTGTATGTGTACTGAGTACAGGAAAGCGCACACGTCATTACCTCAATATGTGACTAATACAGACAAAAGCTAAGCTAATAAGTACAAAAATGTTTACTTTATTACAAAATCCTGCTGAAAGTAATTAGTCATGGCACAACTTAGAGAATGACAACGGCCCTACTGTATGTGTACTGAGTACAGGAAAGCGCACACGTCATTACCTCAATATGTGACTAATACAGACAAAAGCTAAGCTAATAAGTACAACAATGTTTACTTTATTACAAAATATTGCTGAAAGTAATTAGTCATGGCACAACTTACAGAAAGACAACGACCTTGCTGTATGTGTACTGAGTACAGGAAAGCGCATCATTACTTCAATATGTGACTAATACAGACAAAATCTATGCTAATAATTACAACAATGTTTACTTTATTACAAAATATTGCTGAAAGTAATAAGTCATGGCACAACTTACAGAAAGACAACGACCTTACTGTATGTGTACTGAGTACAGGAAAGCGCACACGTCATTACTTCAATATGTGACTAATACAGACAAAAGCTATGCTAATAATTACAACAATGTTTACTTTATTACAAAATATTGCTGAAAGTAATTAGTCATGGTACAACTTACACAAAGACAACGACCTTACTGTATGTGTACTGAGTACAGGAAAGCGCACACATCATTACCTCAATATGCGACTAATTCAGATAAAAGCTAAGCTAATAAGTACAACAATGTTTACTTTATTACAAAATATTGCTGAAACTAATTAGTCATGGCACAACTTACAGAAAGACAACGACCTTACTGTATGTGTACTGAGTACAGGAAAGCGCACACGTCATTACTTCAATATGTGACTAATACAGACAAAATCTATGCTAATAATTACAACAATGTTTACTTTATTACAAAATATTGCTGAAAGTAATTAGTCATGGTACAACTTACACAAAGACAACGACCTTACTGTATGTGTACTGAGTACAGGAAAGCGCACACATCATTACCTCAATATGCGACTAATTCAGATAAAAGCTAAGCTAATAAGTACAACAATGTTTACTTTATTACAAAATCTTGCTGAAAGTAATTAGTCATGTCACAACTTACAGAAAGACAACGACCTTACAGTATGTGTACTGAGTACAGGAAAGCGCACATGTCGTTGCTTCAATATGTGGCTAATACACACAAAAGCTAAGCTAATAAGTACAACAATGTTTACTTTATTACAAAATCCTGCTGTAAATAATTAGTCATGGGACAACTTACACAAAGACAACGACCTTACTGTATGTGTACTGAGTACAGGATAGCGCACACGTCATTACCTCAATATGTGACTAATACAGACAAAAGCTAAGCTAATAAGTACAACAATGTTTACTTTATTACAAAATCTTGCTGAAAGTAATTAGTCATGGCACAACTTATACAAAGACAACGACCTTACTGTATGTGTACTGAGGACAGGAAAGCGCACACGTCATTACTTCAATATGTGACTAATACAGACTAAAGCTAAGCTAATAAGTACAACAATGTTTACTTTATTACAAAATCCTGCTGAAAGTAATTAGTCATGGCACAACTTACAGAAAGACAACGACCTTACTGTATGTGTACTGAGTACAGGAAAGCGCACACTTCATTACCTCAATATGCGACTAATTCAGATAAAAGCTAAGCTAATAAGTACAACAATGTTTACTTTATTACAAAATCTTGCTGAAAGTAATTAGTCATGTCACAGCTTACAGAAAGACAACGACCTTACTGTATGTGTACTGAGTACAGGAAAGCGCACACGTCGTTGCTTCAATATGTGACTAATACACACAAAAGCTAAGCTAATAAGTACAACACTGTTTACTTTATTACAAAATCCTGCTGTAAATAATTAGTCATGGCACAACTTACAGAAAGACAACGACCTTACTGTATGTGTACTGAGTACAGGAAAGCGCACACGTCATTACCTCAATATGTGACTAATACAGACAAAAGCTAAGCTAATAAGTACAACAATGTTTACTTTATTACAAAATCTTGCTGAAAGTAATTAGTCATGGCACAACCTACACAAAGACAAAGACCTTACTGTATGTGTACTGAGTACAGGAAAGCGCACACGTCATTACTTCAATATGTGACTAATACAGACAAAATCTATGCTAATAATTACAACAATGTTTACATTATTACAAAATATTGCTGAAAGTAATTAGTCATGGGAAAACTTACACAAAGACAACGACCTTACTGTATGTGTACTGAGTACAGGAAAGCGAACACATCATTACCTCAATATGCGACTAATTCAGATAAAAGCTAAGCTAATAAGTACAACAATGTTTACTTTATTACAAAATCTTGCTGAAAGTAATTAGTCATGGGAAAACTTACACAAAGACAACGATCTTACTGTATGTGTACTGAGTACAGGAAAGCGCACACGTCATTACTTCAATATGTGACTAATACAGACAAAAGCTAAGCTAATAAGTACAACAATGTTTACTTTATTACAAAATCTTGCTGAAAGTAATTAGTCATGGAACAACTTACAGAAAGACAACGACCTTACTGTATGTGTACTGAGTACAGGAAAGCGCACACATCATTACCTCAATATGCGACTAATTCAGATAAAAGCTAAGCTAATAAGTACAACAATGTTTACTTTATTACAAAATCTTGCTGAAAGTAATTAGTCATGTCACAACTTACACAAAGACAACGACCTTACTGTATGTGTACTGAGTACAGGAAAGCGCGCACGTCATTGCTTCAATATGTGACTAATACAGACAAAAGCTAAGCTAATAAGTACAACAATGCTTACTTTATTACAAAATCTTGCTGAAAGTAATTAGTCATGGCACAACTTACACAACGACAATGAACTTACTGTATGTGTACTGAGTACAGGAAAGCGTATCATTACTTCAATATGTGACTAAAAAAGACACAAGCTAAGCTAATAAGTACAACAATGTTTACTTTATTACAAAATCTTGTTGAAAGTAATTAGTCATGGCACAACTTACACAAAGACAATGACCTTACTGTATGTGTACTGAGTACACGAAAGCGCACACGTCATTACCTCAATATGTGACTAATACAGACAAAAGCTAAGCTAATAAGTACAACAATGTTTACTTGATTACAAAATCTTGCTGAAAGTAATTAGTCATGGCACAACTTACACAAAGACAACGACCTTACTGTATGTGTACTGAGTACAGGAAAGCGCACACGTCATTACCTCAATATGTGACTAATACAGACAAAAGCTAAGCTAATAAGTACAACAATGTTTACTTTATTACAAAATCTTGCTGAAAGTAATTAGTCATGGCACAACTTACACAAAGACAACGACCTTACTGTATGTGTACTGAGGACAGGAAAGCGCACACGTCATTACTTCAATATGTGACTAATACAGACAAAAGCTAAGCTAATAAGTACAACAATGTTTACTTTATTACAAAATCTTGCTGAAAGTAATTAGTCATGGCACAACTTACACAAAGACAATGACCTTACTGTATGTGTACTGAGTACAGGAAAGCGCACACGTCATTACCTCAATATGTGACTAATACAGACAAAAGCTAAGCTAATAAGTACAACAATGTTTACTTTATTACAAAATCTTGCTGAAAGTAATTAGTCATGGCACAACTTACACAAAGACAACGACCTTACTGTATGTGTACTGAGTACAGGAAAGCGCACACATCATTACCTCAATATGCGACTAATTCAGATAAAAGCTAAGCTAATAAGTACAACAATGTTTACTTTATTACAAAGTATTGCTGAAAGTAATTAGTCATGGCACAACTTACAGAAAGACAACGACCTTACTGTATGTGTACTGAGTACAGGAAAGCGCACACGTCATTACTTCAATATGTGACTAATACAGACTAAAGCTAAGCTAATAAGTACAACAATGTTTACTTTATTACAAAATCCTGCTGAAAGTAATTAGACATGGCACAACTTACAGAAAGACAACGACCTTACTGTATGTGTACTGAGTACAGGAAAGCGCACACATCATTACCTCAATATGCGACTAATTCAGATAAAAGCTAAGCTAATAAGTACAACAATGTTTACTTTATTACAAAATCTTGCTGAAAGTAATTAGTCATGGGACAACTTACACAAAGACAACGACCTTACTGTATGTGTACTGAGTACAGGAAAGCGCACACGTCATTCCTTCAATATGTGACTAATACAGACAAAAGCTAAGATAATAAGTACAACAATGTTTACTTTATTACAAAATCTTGCTGAAAGTAATTATTCATGGAACAACTTACAGAAAGACAACGACTTTACTGTATGTGTACTGAGTACAGGAAAGCGCACACATCATTACCTCAATATGCGACTAATTCAGATAAAATCTAAGCTAATAAGTACAACAATGTTTACTTTATTACAAAATCTTGCTGAAAGTAATTAGTCATGGCACAACTTACAGAAAGACAACGACTTTACTGTATGTGTACAGAGTACAGGAATGCGCACACCTCATTGCTTCAATATGAGACTAATACACACAAAAGGTAAGCTAATAAGTACAACAATGTTTACTTTATTACAAAATCATGCTGAAAATAATTAGTCATGGCACAACTTACAGAAAGACAACGACCTTACTGTATGTGTACTGAGTACAGGGAAGCGCACACGTCATTACCTCAATATGTGACTAATACAGACAAAAGCTAACTTAATAAGTACAACAATGTTTACTTTATTACAAAATCTTGCTGAAAGTAATTAGTCATGGCACAACTTACACAAAGACAACGACCTTAAGTAATGTGTACTGAGTACAGGAAAGCGCACACGTCATTACTTCAATATGTGACTAATACAGAATAAAGCTAAGCTAATGAGTACAACAATGTTTACTTTATTACAAAATCCTGCTGAAAGTAATTAGTCATGGCACAACTTACAGAAAGACAACGACCTTACTGTATGTGCACTGAGTACAGGAAAGCGCACAAGTCATTACCTCAATATGTGACTAATACAGACAAAAGCTAAGCTAATAAGTACAACAATGTTTACTTTATTACAAAATCTTGCTGAAAGTAATCAGTCATGGCACAACTTACAGAAAGACAACGACCTTACTGTATGTGTACTGAGTACAGGAAAGCGCACACGTCATTACCTCAATATGTGACTAATACAGACAAAAGCTAAGCTAATAAGTACAACAATGTTTACTTTATTACAAAATCTTGCTGAAAGTAATTAGTCATGGCACAACCTACACAAAGACAAAGACCTTACTGTATGTGTACTGAGTACAGGAAAGCGCACACGTCATTACTTCAATATGTGACTAATACAGACAAAATCTATGCTAATAATTACAACAATGTTTACATTATTACAAAATATTGCTGAAAGAAATTAGTCATGGGAAAACTTACACAAAGACAACGACCTTACTGTATGTGTACTGAGTACAGGAAAGCGAACACATCATTACCTCAATATGCGACTAATTCAGATAAAAGCTAAGCTAATAAGTACAACAATGTTTACTTTATTACAAAATCTTGCTGAAAGTAATTAGTCATGGGAAAACTTACACAAAGACAACGATCTTACTGTATGTGTACTGAGTACAGGAAAGCGCACACGTCATTACTTCAATATGTGACTAATACAGACAAAAGCTAAGCTAATAAGTACAACAATGTTTACTTTATTACAAAATCTTGCTGAAAGTAATTAGTCATGGAACAACTTACAGAAAGACAACGACCTTACTGTATGTGTACTGAGTACAGGAAAGCGCACACATCATTACCTCAATATGCGACTAATTCAGATAAAAGCTAAGCTAATAAGTACAACAATGTTTACTTTATTACAAAATCTTGCTGAAAGTAATTAGTCATGTCACAACTTACAGAAAGACAACGACCTTACAGTATGTGTACTGAGTACAGGAAAGCGCACACGTCGTTGCTTCAATATGTGGCTAATACACACAAAAGCTAAGCTAATAAGTACAACAATGTTTACTTTATTACAAAATCCTGCTGTAAATAATTAGTCATGGGACAACTTACACAAAGACAACGACCTTACTGTATATGTACTGAGTACAGGAAAGCGCACACGTCATTACCTCAATATGTGACTAATACAGACAAAAGCTAAGCTAATAAGTACAACAATGTTTTCTTTATTACAAAATCTTGCTGAAAGTAATTAGTCATGGCACAACTTATACAAAGACAACGACCTTACTGTATGTGTACTGAGGACAGGAAAGCGCACACGTCATTACTTCAATATGTGACTATAACAGACAAAATCTATGCTAACAATTACAACAATGTTTACTTTATTACAAAATATTGCTGAAAGTAATAAGTCATGGCACAACTTACAGAAAGACAACGACCTTACTGTATGTGTACTGAGTACAGGAAAGCGCATCATTACTTCAATATGTGACTAATACAGACAAAATCTATGCTAACAATTACAACAATGTTTACTTTATTACAAAATATTGCTGAAAGTAATAAGTCATGGCACAACTTACAGAAAGACAACGACCTTACTGTATGTGTACTGAGTACAGGAAAGCGCACATATCATTACCTCAATATGCGACTAATTCAGATAAAAGCTAAGCTAATAAGTACAACAATGTTTACTTTATTACAAAATATTGCTGAAAGTAATTAGTCATGGCACAACTTACAGAAAGACAACGACCTTACTGTATGTGTACTGAGTACAGGAAAGCGCACACGTCATTACTTCAATATGTGACTAATACAGACTAAAGCTATGCTAATAATTACAACAATGTTTACTTTATTACAAAATATTGCTGAAAGTAATTAGTCATGGAACAACTTACACAAAGACAACGACCTTACTGTATGTGTACTGAGTACAGGAAAGCGCACACGTCATTACCACAATATGCGACTAATTCAGATAAAAGCTAAGCTAATAAGAACAACAATGTTTACTTTATTACAAAATCTTGCTGAAAGTAATTAGTCATGGGACAACTTACACAAAGACAACGACCTTACTGTATGTGTACTGAGTACAGGAAAGCGCACACGTCATTACCACAATATGCGACTAATTCAGATAAAAGCTAAGCTAATAAGAACAACAATGTTTACTTTATTACAAAATATTGCTGAAAGTAATTAGTCATGGAACAACTTACACAAAGACAACGACCTTACTGTATGTGTACTGAGTACAGGAAAGCGCATACGTCATTACCTCAATATGTGACTAATACAGACAAAAGCTAAGCTATTAAGAACAACAATGTTTACTTTATTACAAAATCTTGCTGAAAGTAATTAGTCATGGGACAACTTACACAAAGACAACGACCTTACTGTATGTGTACTGAGTACAGGAAAGCGCACACGTCATTACCTCAATATGTGACTAATACAGACAAAAGCTAAGCTAATAAGTACAACAATGTTTACTTTATTACAAAATATTGCTGAAAGTAATTTGTCATGGCACAACTTACAGAAAGACAACGACCTTACTGTATGTGTACTGAGTACAGGAAAGCGCACACGTCATTACCTCAATATGTGACTAATACAGACAAAAGCTAAGCTAATAAGTACAACAATGTTTACTTTATTACAAAATGTTGCTGAAAGTAATTTGTCATGGCACAACTTACACAAAGACAACGACCTTACTGTATGTGTACTGAGTACAGGAAAGCGCACACGTCATTACCTCAATATGTGACTAATACAGACAAAAGCTAAGCTAATAAGTACAACAATGTTTACTTTATTACAAAATGTTGCTGAAAGTAATTTGTCATGGCACAACTTACACAAAGACAACGACCTTACTGTATGTGTACTGAGTACAGGAAAGCGCACACGTCATTACCTCAATATGTGACTAATACATACAAAAGCTAAGCTAATAAGTACAACAATGTTTACTTTATTACAAAATGTTGCTGAAAGTAATTTGTCATGGCACAACTTACACAAAGACAACGACCTTACTGTATGTGTACTGAGTCCAGGAAAGCGCACACGTCATTACCTCAATATGTGACTAATACAGACAAAAGCTAAGCTAATAAGAACAACAATGTTTACTTTATTACAAAATCTTGCTGAAAGTAATTAGTCATGGCACAACTTACACAAAGACAACGACCTTACTGTATGTGTACTGAGTACAGGAAAGCGCACACATCATTACCACAATATGCGACTAATTCAGATAAAAGCTAAGCTAATAAGAACAACAATGTTTACTTTATTACAAAATTTTGCTGAAAGTAATTTGTCATTGCACAACTTACACAAAGACAACGACCTTACTGTATGTGTACTGAGTACAGGAAAGCGCACACGTCATTACTTCAATATGTGACTAATACAGAGAAAAGCTAAGCTAATAAGCACAACAATGTTTACTTTATTACAAAATCTTGCTGAAAGTAATTAGTCATGGTACAACTTAAAAAAGACAACGACCTTACTGTATGTGTACTGAGTACAGGAAAGCGCAGACATCATTACCACAATATGCGACTAATTCAGATAAAAGCTAAGCTAATAAGTACAACAATGTTTACTTTATTACAAAATATTGCTGAAAGTAATTAGTCATGGCACAACTTACACAAAGACAACGACCTTACTGTATGTGTACTGAGTACAGGAAAGCGCGCACGTCATTGCTTCAATATGTGACTAATACAGACAAAAGCTAAGCTAATAAGTACAACAATGTTTACTTTATTACAAAATCTTGCTGAAAGTAATTAGTCATGGCACAACTTACACAAAGACAATGACCATACTGTATGTGTACTGAGTACAGGAAAGCGTATCATTACTTCAATATGTGACTAATACAGACACAAGCTAAGCTAATAAGTACAACAATGTTTACTTTATTACAAAATCTTGCTGAAAGTAATTAGTCATGGCACAACTTACACAAAGACAATGACCATACTGTATGTGTACTGAGTACAGGAAAGCGTATCATTACTTCAATATGTGACTAATACAGACACAAGCTAAGCTAATAAGTACAACAATGTTTACTTTATTAAAAAATCTTGCTGAAAGTAATTAGTCATGGCACAACTTACACAAAGACAATGACAATACTGTATGTGTACTGAGTACAGGAAAGCGCACACGTCATTACCTCAATATGTGACTAATACAGACAAAAGCTAAGCTAATAAGTACAACAATGTTTACTTTATTACAAAATCTTGCTGAAAGTAATTAGTCATGGCACAACTTACACAAAGACAACGACCTTACTGTATGTGTACTGAGTACAGGAAAGCGCACACATCATTACCTCAATATGCGACTAATTCAGATAAAAGCTAAGCTAATAAGTACAACAATGTTTACTTTATTACAAAATATTGCTGAAAGTAATTAGTCATGGCACAACTTACAGAAAGACAACGACCTTACTGTATGTGTACTGAGTACAGGAAAGCGCACACGTCATTACTTCAATATGTGACTAATACAGACAAAATCTATGCTAATAATTACAACAATGTTTACTTTATTACAAAATATTGCTGAAAGTAATTAGTCATGGGACAACTTACACAAAGACAACGACCTTACTGTATGTGTACTGAGTACAGGAAAGCGCACACATCATTACCACAATATGCGACTAATTCAGATAAAAGCTAAGCTAATAAGAACAACAATGTGTACTTTATTACAAAATTTTGCTGAAAGTAATTTGTCATTGCACAACTTACACAAAGACAACGACCTTACTGTATGTGTACTGAGTACAGGAAAGCGCACACGTCATTACTTCAATATGTGACTAATACAGAGAAAAGCTAAGCTAATAAGCACAACAATGTTTACTTTATTACAAAATCTTGCTGAAAGTAATTAGTCATGGTACAACTTAAAAAAGACAACGACCTTACTGTATGTGTACTGAGTACAGGAAAGCGCACACATCATTACCACAATATGCGACTAATTCAGATAAAAGCTAAGCTAATAAGTACAACAATGTTTACTTTATTACAAAATATTGCTGAAAGTAATTAGTCATGGCACAACTTACAAAAGACAACGACCTTACTGTATGTGTACTGAGTACAGGAAAGCGCGCACGTCATTGCTTCAATATGTGACTAATACAGACAAAAGCTAAGCTAATAAGTACAACAATGTTTACTTTATTACAAAATCTTGCTGAAAGTAATTAGTCATGGCACAACTTACACAAAGACAATGACCATACTGTATGTGTACTGAGTACAGGAAAGCGTATCATTACTTCAATATGTGACTAATACAGACACAAGCTAAGCTAATAAGTACAACAATGTTTACTTTATTACAAAATCTTGCTGAAAGTAATTAGTCATGGCACAACTTACACAAAGACAATGACCATACTGTATGTGTACTGAGTACAGGAAAGCGTATCATTACTTCAATATGTGACTAATACAGACACAAGCTAAGCTAATAAGTACAACAATGTTTACTTTATTAAAAAATCTTGCTGAAAGTAATTAGTCATGGCACAACTTACACAAAGACAATGACAATACTGTATGTGTACTGAGTACAGGAAAGCGCACACGTCATTACCTCAATATGTGACTAATACAGACAAAAGCTAAGCTAATAAGTACAACAATGTTTACTTTATTACAAAATCTTGCTGAAAGTAATTAGTCATGGCACAACTTACACAAAGACAACGACCTTACTGTATGTGTACTGAGTACAGGAAAGCGCACACATCATTACCTCAATATGCGACTAATTCAGATAAAAGCTAAGCTAATAAGTACAACAATGTTTACTTTATTACAAAATATTGCTGAAAGTAATTAGTCATGGCACAACTTACAGAAAGACAACGACCTTACTGTATGTGTACTGAGTACAGGAAAGCGCACACGTCATTACTTCAATATGTGACTAATACAGACAAAATCTATGCTAATAATTACAACAATGTTTACTTTATTACAAAATATTGCTGAAAGTAATTAGTCATGGTACAACTTACACAAAGACAACGACCTTACTGTATGTGTACTGAGTACAGGAAAGCGCACACATCATTACCTCAATATGCGACTAATTCAGATAAAAGCTAAGCTAATAAGTACAACAATGTTTACTTTATTACAAAATCTTGCTGAAAGTAATTAGTCATGGGACAACTTACACAAAGACAACGACCTTACTGTATGTGTACTGAGTACAGGAAAGCGCACACGTCATTCCTTCAATATGTGACTAATACAGACAAAAGCTAAGATAATAAGTACAACAATGTTTACTTTATTACAAAATCTTGCTGAAAGTAATTAGTCATGGAACAACTTACAGAAAGACAACGACCTTACTGTATGTGTACTGAGTACAGGAAAGCGCACACATCATTACCTCAATATGCGACTAATTCAGATAAAATCTAAGCTAATCAATACAACAATGTTTACTTTATTGCAAAATCTTGCTGAAAGTAATTAGTCATAGCACAACTTACAGAAAGACAACGACTTTACTGTATGTGTACACAGTACAGGAAAGCGCACACCTCGTTGCTTCAATATGAGACTAATACACACAAAAGGTAAGCTAATAAGTACAACAATGTTTACTTTATTACAAAATCATGCTGAAAATAATTAGTCATGGCACAACTTACAGAAAGACAACGACCTTACTGTATGTGTACTGAGTACAGGGAAGCGCACACGTCATTACCTCAATATGTGACTAATACAGACAAAAGCTAACTTAATAAGTACAACAATGTTTACTTTATTACAAAATCTTGCTGAAAGTAATTAGTCATGGCACAACTTACACAAAGACAACGACCTTACTGTATGTGTACTGAGTACAGGAAAGCGCACACGTCATTACTTCAATATGTGACTAATACAGACTAAAGGTAAGCTAATGAGTACAACAATGTTTACTTTATTACAAAATCCTGCTGAAAGTAATTAGTCATGGCACAACTTACAGAAAGACAACGACCTTACTGTATGTGTACTGAGTACAGGAAAGCGCACAAGTCATTACCTCAATATGTGACTAATACAGACAAAAGCTAAGCTAATAAGTACAACAATGTTTACTTTATTACAAAATCTTGCTGAAAGTAATTAGTCATGGCACAACTTACAGAAATACAACGACCTTACTGTATGTGTACTGAGTACAGGAAAGCGCACACGTCATTACCTCAATATGTGACTAATACAGACAAAAGCTAAGCTAATAAGTACAACAATGTTTACTTTATTACAAAATCTTGCTGAAAGTAATTAGTCATGGCACAACCTACACAAAGACAAAGACCTTACTGTATGTGTACTGAGTACAGGAAAGCGCACACGTCATTACTTCAATATGTGACTAATACAGACAAAAGCTATGCTAATAAGTACAACAATGTTTACTGAATTACAAAATCTTGCTGAAAGTAATTAGTCATGGCACCACTTACAGAAAGACAACGACCTTACTGTATGTGTACGGAGTACAGGAAAGCGCACACGTCATTACCTCAATATGTGACTAATACAGACAAAAGCTAACTTAATAAGTACAACAATGTTTACTTTATTACAAAATCTTGCTGAAAGTAATAAGTCATGGCACAACTTACAGAAAGACAACGACCTTACTGTATGTGTACTGAGTACAGGAAAGCGCATCATTACTTCAATATGTGACTAATACAGACTAAAGCTAAGCTAATGAGTACAACAATGTTTACTTTATTACAAAATCCTCCTGAAAGTAATTAGTCATGGCACAACTTACAGAAAGACAACGACCTTACTGTATGTGTACTGAGTACAGGAAAGCGCACAAGTCATTACCTCAATATGTGACTAATACAGACAAAAGCTAAGCTAATAAGTACAACAATGTTTACTTTATTACAAAATCTTGCTGAAAGTAATTAGTCATGGCACAACTTACAGAAAGACAACGACCTTACTGTATGTGTACTGAGTACAGGAAAGCGCACACGTCATTACCTCAATATGTGACTAATACAGACAAAAGCTAAGCTAATAAGTACAACAATGTTTTCTTTATTACAGAATCTTGCTGAAAGTAATTAGTCATGGCACAACCTACACAAAGACAAAGACCTTACTGTATGTGTACTGAGTACAGGAAAGCGCACACGTTATTTCTACAATATGTGACTAATACAGACAAAAGCTAAGCTAATAAGTACAACAATGTTTACTGAATTACAAAATCTTGCTGAAAGTAATTAGTCATGGCACCACTTACAGAAAGACAACGACCTTACTGTATGTGTACTGAGTACAGGAAAGCGCACACGTCATTACTTCAATATGTGACTAATACAGACAAAATCTATGCTAATAATTACAACAATGTTTACTTTATTACAAAATATTGCTGAAAGTAATTAGTCATGGCACAACTTATACAAAGACAACGACCTTACTGTATGTGTACTGAGGACAGGAAAGCGCACACGTCATTACTTCAATATGTGACTAATACAGACTAAAGCTAAGCTAATAAGTACAACAATGTTTACTTTATTACAAAATATTGCTGAAACTAATTAGTCATGGCACAACTTACAGAAAGACAACGACCTTACTGTATGTGTACTGAGTACAGGAAAGCGCACACGTCATTACTTCAATATGTGACTAATACAGACAAAATCTATGCTAATAATTACAACAATGTTTACTTTATTACAAAATATTGCTGAAAGTAATTAGTCATGGTACAACTTACACAAAGACAACGACCTTACTGTATGTGTACTGAGTACAGGAAAGCGCACACATCATTACCTCAATATGCGACTAATTCAGATAAAAGCTAAGCTAATAAGTACAACAATGTTTACTTTATTACAAAATATTGCTGAAACTAATTAGTCATGGCACAACTTACACAAAGACAACGATCTTACTGTATGTGTACTGAGTACAGGAAAGCGCACACGTCATTACTTCAATATGTGACTAATACAGACAAAAGCTAAGCTAATAAGTACAACAATGTTTACTTTATTACAAAATCTTGCTGAAAGTAATTAGTCATGGAACAACTTACAGAAAGACAACGACCTTACTGTATGTGTACTGAGTACAGGAAAGCGCACACATCATTACCTCAATATGCGACTAATTCAGATAAAATCTAAGCTAATAAATACAACAATGTTTACTTTATTACAAAATCTTGCTGAAAGTAATTAGTCATGGGACAACTTACAGAAAGACAACGACCTTACAGTATGTGTACTGAGTACAGGAAAGCGCACACGTCGTTGCTTCAATATGTGGCTAATACACACAAAAGCTAAGCTAATAAGTACAACAATGTTTACTTTATTACAAAATCCTGCTGTAAATAATTAGTCATGGGACAACTTACACAAAGACAACGACCTTACTGTATGTGTACTGAGTACAGGAAAGCGCACACGTCATTACCTCAATATGTGACTAATACAGACAAAAGCTAAGCTAATAAGTACAACAATGTTTACTTTATTACAAAATCTTGCTGAAAGTAATTAGTCATGGCACAACTTATACAAAGACAACGACCTTACTGTATGTGTACTGAGGACAGGAAAGCGCACACGTCATTACTTCAATATGTGACTAATACAGACTAAAGCTAAGCTAATAAGTACAACAATGTTTACTTTATTACAAAATATTGCTGAAAGTAATTAGTCATGGCACAACTTACAGAAAGACAACGACCTTACTGTATGTGTACTGAGTACAGGAAAGCGCATCATTACTTCAATATGTGACTAATACAGACAAAATCCATGCTAATAATTACAACAATGTTTACTTTATTACAAAATATTGCTGAAAGTAATAAGTCATGGCACAACTTACAGAAAGACAACGACCTTACTGTATGTGTACTGAGTACAGGAAAGCGCACACGTCATTACTTCAATATTTGACTAATACAGACAAAAGCTATGCTAATAATTACAACAATGTTTACTTTATTACAAAATATTGCTGAAAGTAATTAGTCATGGTACAACTTACACAAAGACAACGACCTTACTGTATGTGTACTGAGTACAGGAAAGCGCACACATCATTACCTCAATATGCGACTAATTCAGATAAAAGCTAAGCTAATAAGTACAACAATGTTTACTTTATTACAAAATATTGCTGAAACTAATTAGTCATGGCACAACTTACAGAAAGACAACGACCTTACTGTATGTGTACTGAGTACAGGAAAGCGCACACGTCATTACTTCAATATGTGACTAATACAGACAAAATCTATGCTAATAATTACAACAATGTTTACTTTATTACAAAATATTGCTGAAAGTAATTAGTCATGGTACAACTTACACAAAGACAACGACCTTACTGTATGTGTACTGAGTACAGGAAAGCGCACACATCATTACCTCAATATGCGACTAATTCAGATAAAAGCTAAGCTAATAAGTACAACAATGTTTACTTTATTACAAAATCTTGCTGAAAGTAATTAGTCATGTCACAACTTACAGAAAGACAACGACCTTACAGTATGTGTACTGAGTACAGGAAAGCGCACACGTCGTTGCTTCAATATGTGCCTAATACACACAAAAGCTAAGCTAATAAGTACAACAATGTTTACTTTATTACAAAATCCTGCTGTAAATAATTAGTCATGGGACAACTTACACAAAGACAACGACCTTACTGTATGTGTACTGAGTACAGGAAAGCGCACACGTCATTACCTCAATATGTGACTAATACAGACAAAAGCTAAGCTAATAAGTACAACAATGTTTACTTTATTACAAAATCTTGCTGAAAGTAATAAGTCATGGCACAACTTATACAAAGACAACGACCTTACTGTATGTGTACTGAGGACAGGAAAGCGCACACGTCATTACTTCAATATGTGACTAATACAGACTAAAGCTAAGCTAATAAGTACAACAATGTTTACTTTATTACAAAATCCTGCTGAAAGTAATTAGTCATGGCACAACTTACAGAAAGACAACGACCTTACTGTATGTGTACTGAGTACAGGAAAGCGCATCATTACTTCAATATGTGACTAATACAGACAAAATCTATGCTAATAATTACAACAGTGTTTACTTTATTACAAAATATTGCTGAAAGTAATAAGTCATGGCACAACTTACAGAAAGACAACGACCTTACTGTATGTGTACTGAGTACAGGAAAGCGCACACGTCATTACTTCAATATGTGACTAATACAGACAAAAGCTATGCTAATAATTACAACAATGTTTACTTTATTACAAAATATTGCTGAAAGTAATTAGTCATGGTACAACTTACACAAAGACAACGACCTTACTGTATGTGTACTGAGTAGATTAGATTAGATTAGATTAGATTAGATTGATTTGCGTTCAGTAGGTTCACTTGTAGCCAGAAAAGGCTGTGAACATTGAACATGTCTAGAGGTATAAAGTTTAATAGCGTATATATGAACAAAAGTTAACATAAGACACATGTTATAGTATACAGGCAATATGAACAATAATATGGAAAACAAAGCAGGGATAATTATATATGATACAAAATGAAACACTTTTTAAACCAGCTTTCACTTGGCTTATGCCAGTACGTCTCAAATTTTTTGCAATGGATACCATTCTTGTTATTTATTAAATACATATAGATTAAAAATAAACTTTCAACTTGCATCAAATATTTATAAGTAATGATTTGTCATTGGAATAGTTAAATACTACTTATAGAGCTACAGAAGCATTATCAGGATAATTTGTCATTCAGATAATCTTGTACAGAATAAAAAGATTTTGAGCAAAGGTACTCTCTTACAGCTTTTTTAAAAGCACCGAAATTATCAACTTTTTCTTTAAGAACATTAGGAAGTGCGCCAAATATTTTGATAGTTTCATAGTACACACCTTTCTGGAAGCAAGAAAGTTTAGCACTGGGATAATGGATATTATACTTTTGTCTAGTGTTTATTTTGTGAATTACATTATTTGTTGCAAATAAGCCACGATTGCATACAAAGAATTTTAGGATCGAGAATATATACATGCAAGGAAGCGTTAATATCTTCAATCTTGTAAAAAGATCTTTACAGGAGCATCTGGTGTGGGTGTTAGTAATGATTCTTATAACCCTCTTTTGCATAAGGAATATTTTTTTACTTTCTACTGAGTTGCCCCAAAATAATATTCCATACTCCATAATAGAGTTAAAGTATGCATAATATACCAATTTAAGTGTGTCAATAGAACTCACATTAACCAGCTCTCGGATAGCATAACAGGCAGAGCTAAGTTTAGGTAAGATATAATTTATGTGAGCTTTCCAATCTAAACATCTGTCCACATGAAGGCCCAGAAATTTTATGCTGTCAATTTCTTCTAATAACATATCATTAATCCCGATTTCTATTTCAGTATGTGATGTACGACAGGTTATAAATTTGACCACTTTTGTTTTGTCTAGATTCACAGATAATTTGTTTGCTTTAAACCAGCATGACATACAGTTCAAAACATAATTCATTTTAATTGTACACTCGTTTAAATTTGTACTGGTCACCAGGACACTAGTGTCATCAGCAAAAAGAACTGTACTTGCAATGCCCTTTATATAAAGTGAGAGGTCATTTATATAGATAAGAAATAATAAAGGCCCTAACACGGAACCTTGGGGTACTCCATGAGTTACTATTTTCCAATTCGAAGTTTGTTTTTCATAACCAATATCACTGACAGCTACTTCAACACTCTGTTTTCTTTCATTTAGATATGATACAAACCATCTTAAATGTTCATTTTTTATCCCATAGAATTCCAGTTTTGCTATAAGAATGTCATGATTAACACAATCAAAAGCCTTTGCTAGATCACAAAAAATACCACCTACATGTCTTTTATCATTTAAGGCAGTCAACACTTCATGTGTAAGCTTGTAAGTTGCATTATTAGTCGATATTCCTTTTCTGAATCCAAACTGATCACTGACAAGTATGTTGTTACATTCAAGGTGTTTATACAGTCTGGTGAACATTACTTTTTCAAGAACTTTTGAAAATATTGGCAAGAGAGATATTGGTCTATAATTTGAAACATTATTGCGTTCGCCTGTTTTGAAAAGAGGTTTAACAACTGAGTATTTCATTCTGTCAGGGAAAATACCAGTCTTTAGAGACTCATTACATAAATAACTAAGGGGAATGCTAATTTGTGAGGAGCAAGATTTTAGGATTTTTGTAGTTATTTCATCATAACCGGAAGAATTCTTCATTTTTAAAGAGTCAATAATTTTATTTATTTCGGAAGATGTAGTTAAACTGATTTTAAATGTAGGTACATTGTTTGTGAAACTTGAACTTAGAAATTCTAGTGCTGCATCTTTACTTCCATAATTAATATTTAATTTTTTTGTTACATCCAAAAAGAATCTGTTAAACAATTCTGCAACTGCAAGAGGTTTGGCAATTTCATGATTGTCAACATTGAGTGTTATTGGGCAATTTTCTGATGAGTGTTTACGTGTCACATTTTTTATTATATTCCAAGTGGTTTTTATTTTATTGTCTGAGTTTTGAATTAGTTTATTATAATGCAATACTTTAGCTGCTATTATTACCTTCTTTAGAAGTTTACAATATTTTTTGTAGTACTTTTTTAAATGCAAATTGTTACTGATTCTAACTTGCTGATATAGTTCTCTTTTGTGCCTGCATGAGGTTTTAATTCCTAAAGTGAGCCAGGAATTGTCTTTTTTAAAGTTAAATGTTTTTTTATACTTGGATGGGAAGCAGAATTCAAACTTAGTTTTAAAGCATTGAAGAAAGCTATTATATTTGTTGTTGGTTCCATTAACCTCATAAGTTTGTTTCCAAGATTCAAGTTTAAGGTTCTTACTAAATTCATTCAGAGTATTTTCGTTTATTTCCCTATATTTAATATATGTGTATTTAGGTTTGAGTTTTAAATTTATCTTATCAATCCTTAGAATTTGTGCATCATGATCTGATAGTCCATTAGTTTTTGATGAGACAGAGCAAAATTTAGTTATATCTGAATTTACAAATATGTTATCAATAGCTGTGGATGAATTATTTTGGATTCTTGTTGGAAAGTTAACTGTATGTGTCATGTGGTATGTGGTAAATAAAGAGCTAAGCTGTTCCCTTTGAAGACTTGATTTCAGATAATCTACATTTATGTCACCACAAATGATTATTTCTCTTTTTGTTTTAAATAGAAAGTTCAGAGCATATTCTAATTGATTTTTAAAAATCTGGAAACTTCCTAAGGGAGATCGATAAATGGCTACTATGACTAAGTTCAAATTACTTCCAGTTAACTGAGCTGCACAGAGTTCGAGGTCTTTATCATAGCAAAATCTGGATAAATCTAAAGCTTTAAAGATCAGATCATTTCTAACATATATACAAACTCCACCTTTATGTAATTTTTTTCTACTATATTCTGCTCCTAAAGAGTACCCTTGCAATGAAATTGGCTTAAATTCCTGCTGTGTCAAGTGATGTTCAGAAAGGCATAAAACATGTGGTAGTTGAATTTCAGTATGCAGATTAATAGCTAGTTCATCTAATTTGTTTCTTATGCCTCTTATGTTTTGATGAAATACAGATAGACAGTGGTTATTATTAATATTATTGATATTATTATCATTACTATTGTTCTTGAGAGGAGTATTTTTAATTGAATTTATTGTCATGAAGCTATTAGGGATGATTGATTTAATTTGCCTAGAGTTACTGGGCTTATATTGGTTTAACCTAAAAAAGACCTTCTACTTGCAACAACAGGAAAGCGCACACATCATTACCTCAATATGCAACTAATTCAGATAAAAGCTAAGCTAATAAGTACAACAATGTTTACTTTATTACAAAAACTTGCTGAAAGTAATTAGTCATGGCACAACTTACAGAAAGACAACGACCTTACTGTATGTGTACTGAGTACAGGAAAGCGCACACCTCATTACTTCAATATGTGACTAATACAGACAAAAGCTATGCTAATAATTACAACAATGTTTACTTTATTACAAAATCTTGCTGAAAGTAATTAGTCATGTCACAACTTACAGAAAGACAACGACCTTACTGTATGTGTACTGAGTACAGGAAAGCACACACGTCGTTGCTTCAATATGTGACTAATACACACAAAAGCTAAGCTAATAAGTACAACAATGTTTACTTTATTACAAAATCCTGCTGAAAATAATTAGTCATGGCACAACTTACAGAAAGACAACGACCTTACTGTATGTGTACTGAGTACAGGAAAGCGCACACGTCATTACCTCAATATGTGACTAATACAGACAAAAGCTAAGCTAATAAGTACAACAATGTTTGCTTTATTACAAAATCTTGCTGAAAGTAATTAGTCATGGCACAACTTACACAAAGACAACGACCTTACTGTATGTGTACTGAGTACAGGAAAGCGCACACGTCATTACTTCAATATGTGACTAATACAGACAAAATCTATGCTAATAATTACAACAATGTTTACTTTATTACAAAATCTTGCTGAAAGTAATAAGTCTTGGCACAACTTACAGAAAGACAACGACCTTACTGTACGTGTACTGAGTACAGGAAAGCGCACACGTCATTACTTCAATATGTGACTTATACAGACAAAATCTATGCTAATAATTACAACAATGTTTACTTTATTACAAAATCTTGCTGAAAGTAATTAGTCATGGTACAACTTACACAAAGACAACGACCTTACTGTATGTGTACTGAGTACAGGAAAGCGCACACATCATTACCACAATATGCGACTAATTCAGATAAAAGCTAAGCTAATAAGAACAACAATGTTTACTTTATTACAAAATCTTGCTGAACGTAATTAGTCATGGCACAACTTACACAAAGACAACGACCCTACTGTATGTGTACTGAGTACAGGAAAGCGCACAAGTCATTACCTCAATATGTGACTAATACAGACAAAAGCTAAGCTAATAAGTACAACATTGTTTACTTTATTACAAAATCTTGCTGAAAGTAATTAGTCATGGCACAACTTACAGAAAGACAACGACCTTACTGTATGTGTACTGAGTACAGGAAAGCGTATCATTACTTGAATATGTGACTAATACAGACACAAGCTAAGCTAATAAGTACAACAATGTTTACTTTATTACAAAATCTTGCTGAAAGTAATTAGTCATGGCACAACTTACACAAAGACAATGGCCTTACTGTATGTGTACTGAGTACAGGAAAGCGCACACGCCATTACCTCAATATGTGACTAATACAGACAAAAGCTAAGCTAATAAGTACACCAATGTTTACTTTATTACAAAATCTTGCCGAAAGTAATTAGTCATGGCACATCTTACACAAAGACAACGACCTTACTGTATGTGTACTGAGTACAGGAAAGCGCACACATCATTACCTCAATATGCGACTAATTCAGATAAAAGCTAAGCTAATAAGTACAACAATGTTTACTTTATTACAAAATATTGCTGAAAGTAATTAGTCATGGCACAACTTACAGAAAGACAACGACCTTACTGTATGTGTACTGAGTACAGGAAAGCGCACACGTCATTACTTCAATATGTGACTAATACAGACAAAATCTATGCTAATAATTACAACAATGTTTACTTTATTACAAAATAATGCTGAAAGTAATTAGTCATGCTACAACTTACACAAAGACAACGACCTTACTGTATGTGTACTGAGTACAGGAAAGCGCACACATCATTACCTCAATATGCGACTAATTCAGATAAAAGCTAAGCTAATAAGTACAACAATGTTTACTTTATTACAAAATCTTGCTGAAAGTATTAGTCATGGCACAACTTACAGAAAGACAACGACCTTACTGTATGTGTACTGAGTACAGGAAAGCGCACACGCCATTACCTCAATATGTGACTAATACAGACAAAAGCTAAGCTAATAAGTACAACAATGTTTACTTTATTACAAAATCTTGCTGAAAGTAATTAGTCATGGCACAACTTACACAACGACATTGACCTTACTGTATGTGTGTACTGAGTACAGGAAAGCGTATCATTACTTGAATATGTGACTAATACAGACACAAGCTAAGCTAATAAATACAACAATGTTTACTTTATTACAAAATCTTGCTGAAAGTAATTAGTCATGGCACAACTTACACAAAGACAATGGCCTTACTGTATGTGTACTGAGTACAGGAAAGCGCACACGCCATTACCTCAATATGTGACTAATACAGACAAAAGCTAAGCTAATAAGTACAACAATGTTTATTTTATTACAAAATCTTGCTGAAAGTAATTAGTCATGGCACATCTTACACAAAGACAACGACCTTACTGTATGTGTACTGAGTACAGGAAAGCGCACACATCATTACCTCAATATGCGACTAATTCAGATAAAAGCTAAGCTAATAAGTACAACAATGTTTACTTTATTACAAAATATTGCTGAAAGTAATTAGTCATGGCACAACTTACAGAAAGACAACGACCTTACTGTATGTGTACTGAGTACAGGAAAGCGCACACGTCATTACTTCAATATGTGACTAATACAGACTGAAGCTAAGCTAATAAGTACAACAATGTTTACTGTATTACAAAATCCTGCTGAAGGTAATTAGTCATGGCACAACTTAGAGAAAGACAACGACCCTACTGTATGTGTACTGAGTACAGGAAAGCGCACACGTCATTACTTCAATATGTGGCTAATACAGACAAAATCTATGCTAACAATTACAACAATGTTTACTTTATTACAAAATATTGCTGAAAGTAATAAGTCATGGCACAACTTACAGAAAGACAACGACCTTACTGTATGTGTACTGAGTACAGGAAAGCGCACATATCATTACCTCAATATGCGACTAATTCAGATAAAAGCTAAGCTAATAAGTACAACAATGTTTACTTTATTACAAAATATTGCTGAAAGTAATTAGTCATGGCACAACTTACAGAAAGACAACGACCTTACTGTATGTGTACTGAGTACAGGAAAGCGCACACGTCATTACTTCAATATGTGACTAATACAGACAAAAGCTATGCTAATAATTACAACAATGTTTACTTTATTACAAAATCTTACTGAAAGTAATTAGTCATGGAACAACTTACAGAAAGACAACGACCTTACTGTATGTGTACTGAGTACAGGAAAGCGCACACATCATTACCTCAATATGCGACTAATTCAGATAAAAGCTAAGCTAATAAGTACAACAATGTTTACTTTATTACAAAATCTTGCTGAAAGTAATTAGTCATGTCACAACTTACAGAAAGACAACGACTTTTCTGTATGTGTACTGAGTACAGGAAAGCGCACACGTCGTTGCTTCAATATGTGACTAATACACACAACAGCTAAGCTAATAAGTACAACAATGTTTACTTTATTACAAAATCCTGCTGAAAATAATTAGTCATGGCACAACTTACAGAAAGACAACGACCTTACTGTATCTGTACTGAGTACAGGAAAGCGCACACGTCATTACCTCAATATGTGACTAATACAGACAAAAGCTAAGCTAATAAGTACAACAATGTTTACTTTATTACAAAATATTGCTGAAAGTAATAAGTCATGGCACAACTTACAGAAAGACAACGACCTTACTGTATGTGTACTGAGTACAGGAAAGCGCACACGTATTTACTTCAATATGTGACTAATACAGACAAAAGCTATGCTAATAATTACAACAATGTTTACTTTATTACAAAATATTGCTGAAAGTAATTAGTCATGGTACAACTTAAAAAAGACAACGACCTTACTGTATGTGTACTGAGTACAGGAAAGCGCACACATCATTACCACAATATGCGACTAATTCAGATAAAAGCTAAGCTAATAAGAACAACAATGTTTACTTTACTACAAAATCTTGCTGAACGTAATTAGTCATGGCACAACTTACACAACGACAATGAACTTACTGTATGTGTACTGAGTACAGGAAAGCGCGCACGTCATTGCTTCAATATGTGACTAATACAGACAAAAGCTAAGCTAATAAGTACAACAATGTTTACTTTATTACAAAATCTTGCTGAAAGTAATTAGTCATGGCACAACTTACACAAAGACAATGACCATACTGTATGTGTACTGAGTACAGGAAAGCGCACACGTCATTACCTCAATATGTGACTAATACAGACAAAAGCTAAGCTAATAAGTACAACAATGTTTACTTTATTACAAAATCTTGCTGAAGGTAATTAGTCGTGGCACAACTTACACAAAGACAACGACCTTACTGTATGTGTACTGAGTACAGGAAAGCGCACACATCATTACCTCAATATGCGACTAATTCAGATAAAAGCTAAGCTAATAAGTACAACAATGTTTACTTTATTACAAAATATTGCTGAAAGTAATTAGTCATGGCACAACTTACAGAAAGACAACGACCTTACTGTATGTGTACTGAGTACAGGAAAGCGCACACGTCATTACTTCAATATGTGACTAATACAGACAAAATCTATGCTAATAATTACAACAATGTTTACTTTATTACAAAATATTGCTGAAAGTAATTAGTCATGGTACAACTTACACAAAGACAACGACCTTACTGTATGTGTACTGAGTACAGAAAAGCGCACACATCATTACCTCAATATGCGACTAATTCAGATAAAAGCTAAGCTAATAAGTACAACAATGTTTACTTTATTACGAAATCTTGCTGAAAGTAATTAGTCATGGGACAACTTACACAAAGACAACGACCTTACTGTATGTGTACTGAGTACAGGAAAGCGCACACGTCATTCCTTCAATATGTGAGTAATACAGACAAAAGCTAAGATAATAAGTACAACAATGTTTACTTTATTACAAAATCTTGCTGAAAGCAATTAGTCATGGAACAACTTACAGAAAGACAACGACCTTACTGTATGTGTACTGAGTACAGGAAATCGCACACATCATTACCTCAATATGCGACTAATTCAGATAAAATCTAAGCTAATAAATACAACAATGTTTACTTTATTACAAAATCTTGCTGAAAGTAATTAGTCATGGCACAACTTACAGAAAGACAACGACTTTACTGTATGTGTACAGAGTACAGGAAAGCGCACACCTCGTTGCTTCAATATGAGACTAATACACACAAAAGGTAAGCTAATAAGTACAACAATGTTTACTTTATTACAAAATCATGCTGAAAATAATTAGTCATGGCACAACTTACAGAAAGACAACGACCTTACTGTATGTGTACTGAGTACAGGAAAGCGCACACGTCATTACCTCAATATGTGTTTAATACAGACAAAAGCTAACTTAATAAGTACAACAATGTTTACTTTATTACAAAATCTTGCTGAAAGTAATTAGTCGTGGCACAACTTACACAAAGACAACGACCTTACTGTATGTGTACTGAGTACAGGAAAGCGCACACGTCATTACTTCAATATGTGACTAATACAGACTAAAGCTAAGCTAATGAGTACAACAATGTTTACTTTATTACAAAATCTTGCTGAAAGTAATTAGTCATGGCACAACTTACAGAAAGACAACGACCTTACTGTATGTGTACTGAGTACAGGATAGCGCACAAGTCATTACCTCAATATGTGACTAATACAGACAAAAGCTAAGCTAATAAGTACAACAATGTTTACTTTATTACAAAATCTTGCTGAAAGTAATTAGTCATGGCACAACTTACACAAAGACAACGACCTTACTGTATGTGTACTGAGTACAGGAAAGCGCACACGTCATTACCTCAATATGTGACTAATACAGACAAAAGCTAAGCTAATAAGTACAACAATGTTTACTTTATTACAAAATCTTGCTGAAAGTAATTAGTCATGGCACAACTTACACAAAGACAAAGACCTTACTGTATGTGTACTGAGTACAGGAAAGCGCACACGTCATTTCTTCAATATGTGACTAATACAGACAAAAGCTAAGCTAATAAGTACAACAATGTTTACTGAATAACAAAATCTTGCTGAAAGTAATTAGTTATGGCACCACTTACAGAAAGACAACGACCTTACTGTATGTGTACTGAGTACAGGAAAGCGCACACGTCATTACCTCAATATGTGACTAATACAGACAAAAGCTAACTTAATAAGTACAACAATGTTTACTTTATTACAAAATCTTGCTGAAAGTAATTAGTCATTGCACAACTTACACAAAGACAACGACCTTACTGTATGTGTACTGAGTAGAGGAAAGCGCACACGTCATTACTTCAATATGTGACTAATACAGACTAAAGCTAAGCTAATGAGTACAACAATGTTTACTTTATTACAAAATCCTGCTGAAAGTAATTAGTCATGGCACAACTTACAGAAAGACAACGACCTTACTGTATGTGTACTGAGTACAGGAAAGCGCACAAGTCATTACCTCAATATGCGACTAATACAGACAAAAGCTAAGCTAATAAGTACAACAATGTTTACTTTATTACAAAATCCTGCTGAAAGTAATTAGTCATGGCACAACTTACAGAAAGATAACGACCTTACTGTATGTGTACTGAGTACAGGAAAGCGCACAAGTCATTACCTCAATATGTGACTAATACAGACAAAAGCTAAGCTAATAAGTACAACAATGTTTACTTTATTACAAAATCTTGCTGAAAGTAATTAGTCATGGCACAACCTACAGAAAGACAACGACCTTACTGTATGTGTACTGAGTACAGGAAAGCGCACACGTCATTACCTCAATATGTGACTAATACAGACAAAAGCTAAGCTAATAAGTACAACAATGTTTAATTTATTACAAAATCTTGCTGAAAGTAATTAGTCATGGCACAACTTACACAAAGACAACGACCTTACTGTATGTGTACTGAGTACAGGAAAGCGCACACGTCATTACTTCAATATGTGACTAATACAGACTAAAGCTAAGCTAATGAGTACAACAATGTTTACTTTATTACAAAATCTTGCTGAAAGTAATTAGTCATGGCACAACTTACAGAAAGACAACGACCTTACTGTATGTGTACTGAGTACAGGATAGCGCACAAGTCATTACCTCAATATGTGACTAATACAGACAAAAGCTAAGCTAATAAGTACAACAATGTTTACTTTATTACAAAATCTTGCTGAAAGTAATTAGTCATGGCACAACTTACAGAAAGACAACGACCTTACTGTATGTGTACTGAGTACAGGAAAGCGCACACGTCATTACCTCAATATGTGACTAATACAGACAAAAGCTAAGCTAATAAGTACAACAATGTTTACTTTATTACAAAATCTTGCTGAAAGTAATTAGTCATGGCACAACTTACACAAAGACAAAGACCTTACTGTATGTGTACTGAGTACAGGAAAGCGCACACGTCATTACTTCAATATGTGACTAATACAGACAAAAGCTAAGCTAATAAGTACAACAATGTTTACTGAATTACAAAATCTTGCTGGAAGTAATTAGTTATGGCACCACTTACAGAAAGACAACGACCTTACTGTATGTGTACTGAGTACAGGAAAGCGCACACGTCATTACCTCAATATGTGACTGATACAGACAAAAGCTAACTTAATAAGTACAACAATGTTTACTTTATTACAAAATCTTGCTGAAAGTAATTAGTCATGGCACAACTTACACAAAGACAACGACCTTACTGTATGTGTACTGAGTAGAGGAAAGCGCACACGTCATTACTTCAATATGTGACTAATACAGACCAAAGCTAAGCTAATGAGTACAACAATGTTTACTTTATTACAAAATCCTGCTGAAAGTAATTAGTCATGGCACAACTTACAGAAAGACAACGACCTTACTGTATGTGTACTGAGTACAGGAAAGCGCACAAGTCATTACCTCAATATGCGACTAATACAGACAAAAGCTAAGCTAATAAGTACAACAATGTTTACTTTATTACAAAATCCTGCTGAAAGTAATTAGTCATGGCACAACTTACAGAAAGACAACGACCTTACTGTATGTGTACTGAGTACAGGAAAGCGCACAAGTCATTACCTCAATATGTGACTAATACAGACAAAAGCTAAGCTAATAAGTACAACAATGTTTACTTTATTACAAAATCTTGCTGAAAGTAATTAGTCATGGCACAACCTACAGAAAGACAACGACCTTACTGTATGTGTACTGAGTACAGGAAAGCGCACACGTCATTACCTCAATATGTGACTAATACAGACAAAAGCTAAGCTAATAAGTACAACAATGTTTACTTTATTACAAAATCTTGCTGAAAGTAATTAGTCATGGCACAACCTACACAAAGACAAAGACCTTACTGTATGGGTACTGAGTACAGGAAAGCGCACACGTCATTACTACAATATGTGACTAATACAGACAAAAGCTAAGCTAATAAGTACAACAATGTTTACTGAATTACAAAATCATGCTGAAAGTAATTAGTCATGGCACCACTTACAGAAAGACAACGACCTTACTGTATGTGTACTGAGTACAGGAAAGCGCACACGTCATTACTTCAATATGTGACTAATACAGACAAAATCTATGCTAATAATTACAACAATGTTTACTTTATTACAAAATATTGCTGAAAGTAATTAGTCATGGTACAACTTACACAAAGACAACGACCTTACTGTATGTGTACTGAGTACAGGAAAGCGCACACATCATTACCTCAATATGCGACTAATTCAGATAAAAGCTAAGCTAATAAGTACAACAATGTTTACTTTATTACAAAATATTGCTGAAACTAATTAGTCATGGCACAACTTACAGAAAGACAACGACCTTACTGTATGTGTACTGAGTACAGGAAAGCGCACACGTCAGTACTTCAATATGTGACTAATACAGACAAAATCTATGCTAATAATTACAACAATGTTTACTTTATTACAAAATATTGCTGAAAGTAATTAGTCATGGTACAACTTACACAAAGACAACGACCTTACTGTATGTGTACTGAGTACAGGAAAGCGCACACATCATTACCTCAATATGCGACTAATTCAGATAAAAGCTAAGCTAATAAGTACAACAATGTTTACTTTATTACAAAATCTTGCTGAAAGTAATTAGTCATGGGAAAACTTACACAAAGACAACGATCTTACTGTATGTGTACTGAGTACAGGAAAGCGCACACGTCATTACTTCAATATGTGACTAATACAGACAAAAGCTAAGCTAATAAGTACAACAATGTTTACTTTATTACAAAATCTTGCTGAAAGTAATTAGTCATGGAACAACTTACAGAAAGACAACGACCTTACTGTATGTGTACTGAGTACAGGAAAGCGCACACATCATTACCTCAATATGCGACTAATTCAGATAAAAGCTAAGCTAATAAGTACAACAATGTTTACTTTATTACAAAATCTTGCTGAAAGTAATTAGTCATGTCACAACTTACAGAAAGACAACGACCTTACAGTATGTGTACTGAGTACAGGAAAGCGCACACGTCGCTGCTTCAATATGTGGCTAATACACACAAAAGCTAAGCTAATAAGTACAACAATGTTTACTTTATTACAAAATCTTGCTGAAAGTAATTAGTCATGGCACAACTTATACAAAGACAACGACCTTACTGTATGTGTACTGAGGACAGGAAAGCGCACACGTCATTACTTCAATATGTGACTAATACAGACTAAAGCTAAGCTAATAAGTACAACAATGTTTACTTTATTACAAAATCCTGCTGAAAGTAATTAGTCATGGCACAACTTACAGAAAGACAACGACCTTACTGTATGTGTACTGAGTACAGGAAAGCGCATCATTACTTCAATATTTGACTAATACAGACAAAATCTATGCTAATAATTACAACAATGTTTACTTTATTACAAAATATTGCTGAAAGTAATAAGTCATGGCACAACTTACAGAAAGACAACGACCTTACTGTATGTGTACTGAGTACAGGAAAGCGCACACGTCATTACTTCAATATGTGACTAATACAGACAAAAGCTATGCTAATAATTACAACAATGTTTACTTTATTACAAAATCTTGCTGAAAGTAATTAGTCATGTCACAACTTACAGAAAGACAACGACCTTACTGTATGTGTACTGAGTACAGGAAAGCGCACACGTCGTTGCTTCAATATGTCACTAATACACACAAAAGCTAAGCTAATAAGTACAACAATGTTTACTTTATTACAAAATCCTGCTGAAAATAATTAGTCATGGCACAACTTACAGAAAGACAACGACCTTACTGTATGTGTACTGAGTACAGGAAAGCGCACACGTCATTACCTCAATATGTGACTAATACAGACAAAAGCTAAGCTAATAAGTACAACAATGTTTACTTTATTACAAAATCTTGCTGAAAGTAATTAGTCATGGCACAACTTACACAAAGACAACGACCTTACTGTATGTGTACTGAGTACAGGAAAGCGCACACGTCATTACTTCAATATGTGACTAATACAGACAAAATCTATGCTAATAATTACAACAATGTTTACTTTATTACAAAATCTTGCTGAAAGTAATAAGTCATGGCACAACTTACAGAAAGACAACGACCTTACTGTACGTGTACTGAGTACAGGAAAGCGCACACGTCATTACTTCAATATGTGACTTATACAGACAAAATCTATGCTAATAATTACAACAATGTTTACTTTATTACAAAATCTTGCTCAAAGTAATTAGTCATGGTACAACTTACACAAAGACAACGACCTTACTGTATGTGTACTGAGTACAGGAAAGCGCACACATAATTACCACAATATGCGACTAATTCAGATAAAAGCTAAGCTAATAAGAACAACAATGTTTACTTTATTACAAAATCTTGCTGAACGTATTTAGTCATGGCACAACTTACACAAAGACAACGACCTTACTGTATGTGTACTGAGTACAGGAAAGCGCACAAGTCATTACCTCAATATGTGACTAATACAGACAAAAGCTAAGCTAATAAGTACAACAATGTTTACTTTATTACAAAATCTTGCTGAAAGTAATTAGTCATGGCACAACTTACAGAAAGACAACGACCTTACTGTATGTGTACTGAGTACAGGAAAGCGCACAAGTCATTACCTCAATATGTGACTAATACAGACAAAAGCTAAGCTAATAAGTACAACAATGTTTACTTTATTACAAAATCTTGCTGAAAGTAATTAGTCATGGCACAACTTACAGAAAGACAACGACCTTACTGTATGTGTACTGAGTACAGGAAAGCGCACACGTCATTACCTCAATATGTGACTAATACAGACAAAAGCTAAGCTAATAAGTACAACAATGTTTACTTTATTACAAAATCTTGCTGAAAGTAATTAGTCATGGCACAACTGACACAACGACATTGACCTTAATGTATGTGTACTGAGTACAGGAAAGCGTATCATTACTTGAATATGTGACTAATACAGACACAAGCTAAGCTAATAAGTACAACAATGTATACTTTATTACAAAATCTTGCTGAAAGTAATTAGTCATGGCACAACTTACACAAAGACAATGGCCTTACTGTATGTGTACTGAGTACAGGAAAGCGCACACGCCATTACCTCAATATGTGACTAATACAGACAAAAGCTAAGCTAATAAGTACAACAATGTTTACTTTATTACAAAATCTTGCTGAAAGTAATTAGTCATGGCACATCTTACACAAAGACAACGACCTTACTGTATGTGTACTGAGTACAGGAAAGCGCACACATCATTACCTCAATATGCGACTAATTCAGATAAAAGCTAAGCTAATAAGTACAACAATGTTTACTTTATTACAAAATATTGCTGAAAGTAATTAGTCATGGCACAACTTACAGAAAGACAACGACCTTACTGTATGTGTACTGAGTACAGGAAAGCGCACACGTCATTACTTCAATATGTGACTAATACAGACAAAAGCTAAGCTAACAAGTACAACAATGTTTACTTTATTACAAAATATTGCTGAAAGTAATTAGTCATGGCACAACTTACACAAAGACAACGACCTTACTGTATGTGTACTGAGTACAGGAAAGCGCACACGTCATTACCTCAATATGTGACTAATACAGACAAAATCTATGCTAATAATTACAACAATGTTTACTTTATTACAAAATAATGCTGAAAGTAATTAGTCATGCTACAACTTACACAGAGTCAACGACCTTACTGTATGTGTACTGAGTACAGGAAAGCGCACACATCATTACCTCAATATGCGACTAATTCAGATAAAAGCTAAGCTAATAAGTACAACAATGTTTACTTTATTACAAAATCTTGCTGAAAGTAATTAGTCATGGAACAACTTACAGAAAGACAACGACCTTACTGTATGTGTACTGAGTACAGGAAAGCGCACAAGTCATTACCTCAATATGTGACTAATACAGACAAAAGCTAAGCTAATAAGTACAACAATGTTTACTTTATTACAAAATCTTGCTGAAAGTAATTAGTCATGGCACAACCCACAGAAAGACAACGACCTTACTGTATGTGTACTGAGTACAGGAAAGCGCACACGTCATTACCTCAATATGTGACTAATACAGACAAAAGCTAAGCTAATAAGTACAACAATGTTTACTTTATTACAAAATCTTGCTGAAAGTAATTAGTCATGGCACAACCTACACAAAGACAAAGACCTTACTGTATGGGTACTGAGTACAGGAAAGCGCACACGTCATTACTACAATATGTGACTAATACAGACAAAAGCTAAGCTAATAAGTACAACAATGTTTACTGAATTACAAAATCATGCTGAAAGTAATTAGTCATGGCACCACTTACAGAAAGACAACGACCTTACTGTATGTGTACTGAGTACAGGAAAGCGCACACGTCATTACTTCAATATGTGACTAATACAGACAAAATCTATGCTAATAATTACAACAATGTTTACTTTATTACAAAATATTGCTGAAAGTAATTAGTCATGGTACAACTTACACAAAGACAACGACCTTACTGTATGTGTACTGAGTACAGGAAAGCGAACACATCATTACCTCAATATGCGACTAATTCAGATAAAAGCTAAGCTAATAAGTACAACAATGTTTACTTTATTACAAAATATTGCTGAAACTAATTAGTCATGGCACAACTTACAGAAAGACAACGACCTTACTGTATGTGTACTGAGTACAGGAAAGCGCACACGTCAGTACTTCAATATGTGACTAATACAGACAAAATCTATGCTAATAATTACAACAATGTTTACTTTATTACAAAATATTGCTGAAAGTAATTAGTCATGGTACAACTTACACAAAGACAACGACCTTACTGTATGTGTACTGAGTACAGGAAAGCGCACACATCATTACCTCAATATGCGACTAATTCAGATAAAAGCTAAGCTAATAAGTACAACAATGTTTACTTTATTACAAAATCTTGCTGAAAGTAATTAGTCATGGGAAAACTTACACAAAGACAACGATCTTACTGTATGTGTACTGAGTACAGGAAAGCGCACACGTCATTACTTCAATATGTGACTAATACAGACAAAAGCTAAGCTAATAAGTACAACAATGTTTACTTTATTACAAAATCTTGCTGAAAGTAATTAGTCATGGAACAACTTACAGAAAGACAACGACCTTACTGTATGTGTACTGAGTACAGGAAAGCGCACACATCATTACCTCAATATGCGACTAATTCAGATAAAAGCTAAGTTAATAAGTACAACAATGTTTACTTTATTACAAAATCTTGCTGAAAGTAATTAGTCATGTCACAACTTACAGAAAGACAACGACCTTACAGTATGTGTACTGAGTACAGGAAAGCGCACACGTCGCTGCTTCAATATGTGGCTAATACACACAAAAGCTAAGCTAATAAGTACAACAATGTTTACTTTATTACAAAATCTTGCTGAAAGTAATTAGTCATGGCACAACTTATACAAAGACAACGACCTTACTGTATGTGTACTGAGGACAGGAAAGCGCACACGTCATTACTTCAATATGTGACTAATACAGACTAAAGCTAAGCTAATAAGTACAACAATGTTTACTTTATTACAAAATCCTGCTGAAAGTAATTAGTCATGGCACAACTTACAGAAAGACAACGACCTTACTGTATGTGTACTGAGTACAGGAAAGCGCATCATTACTTCAATATTTGACTAATACAGACAAAATCTATGCTAATAATTACAACAATGTTTACTTTATTACAAAATATTGCTGAAAGTAATAAGTCATGGCACAACTTACAGAAAGACAACGACCTTACTGTATGTGTACTGAGTACAGGAAAGCGCACACGTCATTACTTCAATATGTGACTAATACAGACAAAAGCTATGCTAATAATTACAACAATGTTTACTTTATTACAAAATCTTGCTGAAAGTAATTAGTCATGTCACAACTTACAGAAAGACAACGACCTTACTGTATGTGTACTGAGTACAGGAAAGCGCACACGTCGTTGCTTCAATATGTCACTAATACACACAAAAGCTAAGCTAATAAGTACAACAATGTTTACTTTATTACAAAATCCTGCTGAAAATAATTAGTCATGGCACAACTTACAGAAAGACAACGACCTTACTGTATGTGTACTGAGTACAGGAAAGCGCACACGTCATTACCTCAATATGTGACTAATACAGACAAAAGCTAAGCTAATAAGTACAACAATGTTTACTTTATTACAAAATCTTGCTGAAAGTAATTAGTCATGGCACAACTTACACAAAGACAACGACCTTACTGTATGTGTACTGAGTACAGGAAAGCGCACACGTCATTACTTCAATATGTGACTAATACAGACAAAATCTATGCTAATAATTACAACAATGTTTACTTTATTACAAAATCTTGCTGAAAGTAATAAGTCATGGCACAACTTACAGAAAGACAACGACCTTACTGTACGTGTACTGAGTACAGGAAAGCGCACACGTCATTACTTCAATATGTGACTTATACAGACAAAATCTATGCTAATAATTACAACAATGTTTACTTTATTACAAAATCTTGCTCAAAGTAATTAGTCATGGTACAACTTACACAAAGACAACGACCTTACTGTATGTGTACTGAGTACAGGAAAGCGCACACATAATTACCACAATATGCGACTAATTCAGATAAAAGCTAAGCTAATAAGAACAACAATGTTTACTTTATTACAAAATCTTGCTGAACGTATTTAGTCATGGCACAACTTACACAAAGACAACGACCTTACTGTATGTGTACTGAGTACAGGAAAGCGCACAAGTCATTACCTCAATATGTGACTAATACAGACAAAAGCTAAGCTAATAAGTACAACAATGTTTACTTTATTACAAAATCTTGCTGAAAGTAATTAGTCATGGCACAACTTACAGAAAGACAACGACCTTACTGTATGTGTACTGAGTACAGGAAAGCGCACAAGTCATTACCTCAATATGTGACTAATACAGACAAAAGCTAAGCTAATAAGTACAACAATGTTTACTTTATTACAAAATATTGCTGAAAGTAATTAGTCATGGCACAACTTACAGAAAGACAACGACCTTACTGTATGTGTACTGAGTACAGGAAAGCGCACACGTCATTACCTCAATATGTGACTAATACAGACAAAAGCTAAGCTAATAAGTACAACAATGTTTACTTTATTACAAAATCTTGCTGAAAGTAATTAGTCATGGCACAACTGACACAACGACATTGACCTTAATGTATGTGTACTGAGTACAGGAAAGCGTATCATTACTTGAATATGTGACTAATACAGACACAAGCTAAGCTAATAAGTACAACAATGTATACTTTATTACAAAATCTTGCTGAAAGTAATTAGTCATGGCACAACTTACACAAAGACAATGGCCTTACTGTATGTGTACTGAGTACAGGAAAGCGCACACGCCATTACCTCAATATGTGACTAATACAGACAAAAGCTAAGCTAATAAGTACAACAATGTTTACTTTATTACAAAATCTTGCTGAAAGTAATTAGTCATGGCACATCTTACACAAAGACAACGACCTTACTGTATGTGTACTGAGTACAGGAAAGCGCACACATCATTACCTCAATATGCGACTAATTCAGATAAAAGCTAAGCTAATAAGTACAACAATGTTTACTTTATTACAAAATATTGCTGAAAGTAATTAGTCATGGCACAACTTACAGAAAGACAACGACCTTACTGTATGTGTACTGAGTACAGGAAAGCGCACACGTCATTACTTCAATATGTGACTAATACAGACAAAAGCTAAGCTAACAAGTACAACAATGTTTACTTTATTACAAAATATTGCTGAAAGTAATTAGTCATGGCACAACTTACACAAAGACAACGACCTTACTGTATGTGTACTGAGTACAGGAAAGCGCACACGTCATTACCTCAATATGTGACTAATACAGACAAAATCTATGCTAATAATTACAACAATGTTTACTTTATTACAAAATAATGCTGAAAGTAATTAGTCATGCTACAACTTACACAGAGTCAACGACCTTACTGTATGTGTACTGAGTACAGGAAAGCGCACACATCATTACCTCAATATGCGACTAATTCAGATAAAAGCTAAGCTAATAAGTACAACAATGTTTACTTTATTACAAAATCTTGCTGAAAGTAATTAGTCATGGGACAACTTACACAAAGACAACGACCTTACTGTATGTGTACTGAGTACAGGAAAGCGCACACGTCATTACTTCAATATGTGACTAATACAGACAAAAGCTAAGCTAATAAGTACAACAATGTTTACTTTATTACAAAATCTTGCTGAAAGTAATTAGTCATGGCACAACTTACAGAAAGACAACGACCTTACTGTATGTGTACTGAGTACAGGAAAGCGCACACATCATTACCTCAATATGCAACTAATTCAGATAAAATCTAAGCTAATAGGTACAACAATGTTTACTTTATTACAAAATCTTGCTGAAAGTAATTAGTCATGGCACAACTAACAGAAAGACAACGACTTTACTGTATGTGTACTGAGTACAGGAATGCGCACACGTCCTTGCTTCAATATGTGACTAATACACACAAAAGCTAAGCTAAAAAGTACAACAATGTTTACTTTATACTAAATCATGCTGAAAATAATTAGTCATGGCACAACTTACAGAAAGACAACGACCTTACTGTATGTGTACTGAGTACAGGAAAGCGCACCTGTCATTACCTCAATATGTGACTAATACAGACAAAAGCTAACTTAATAAGTACAACAATGTTTACTTTATTACAAAATCTTGCTGAAAGTAATTAGTCATGGCAAAACTTACACAAAGACAACGACTTTACTGTATGTGTATTGAGTACAGGAAAGCGCACACGTCATTACTTCAATATGTGACTAATACAGACTGAAGCTAAGCTAATAAGTACAACAATGTTTACTGTATTACAAAATCCTGCTGAAGGTAATTAGTCATGGCACAACTTACAGAAAGACAACGACCCTACTGTATGTGTACTGAGTACAGGAAAGCGCACACGTCATTACTTCAATATGTGACTAATACAGACAAAAGCTATGCTAATAATTACAACAATGTTTACTTTATTACAAAATATTGCTGAAAGTAATTAGTCATGGTACAACTTACACAAAGACAACGACCTTACTGTATTTGTACTGAGTACAGGAAAGCGCACACATCATTACCTCAATATGCGACTAATTCAGATAAAAGCTAAGCTAATAAGTACAACAATGTTTACTTTATTACAAAATCTTGCTGAAAGTAATTAGTCATGGCACAACTTACAGAAAGAAAACGACCTTACTGTATGTGTACTGAGTACAGGAAAGCGCACACGTCATTGCTTCAATATCTGACTAATACTGACAAAAGCTAAGCTATTAAGTACAACAATGTTTACTTTATTACAAAATTTTGCTGAAAGTAATTAGTCATGGCACAACTTACACAAAGACAACGACCTTACTGTATGTGTACTGAGTACAGGAAAGCGCACAAGTCATTACCTCAATATGTGTCTAATACAGACAAAAGCTAAGCTAATAAGTACAACAATGTTTACTTTATTAAAAAATCTTGCTGAAAGTAGTTAGTCATGGCACAACTTACAGAAAGACAACGACCTTACTGTATGTGTACTGAGTACAGGAAAGCGCACACGTCATTACCTCAATATGTGACTAATACAGACAAAAGCTAAGCTAATAAGTACAACAATGTTTACTTTATTACAAAATCTTGCTGAAAGTAATTAGTCATGGCACAACTTACACAAAGACAATGACCTTACTGTATGTGTACCGAGTACAGGAAAGCGCACACGTCATTACCTCAATATGTGACTAATACAGACAAAAGCTAAGCTAATAAGTACAACAATGTTTACTTTATTACAAAATCTTGCTGAAAGTAATTAGTCATGGCACAACTTACACAAAGACAACGACCTTACTGTATGTGTACTGAGTACAGGAAACCGCACACATCATTACCTCAATATGCGACTAATTCAGAGAAAAGCTAAGCTAATAAGTACAACAATGTTTACTTTATTACAAAATCTTGCTGAAAGTAATTAGTCATGGCACAACTTACACAAAGGCAACGACCTTACTGTATGTGTACTGAGTACAGGAAAGCGCACACGTCATTACCTCAATATGTGACTAATACAGACAAAAGCTAAGCTAATAAGTACAACAATGTTTACTTTATTACAAAATCTTGCTGAAAGTAATTAGTCATGGCACAACTTACAGAAAGACAACGACCTTACTGTATTTGTACTGAGTACAGGAAAGCGCACACGTCATTACCTCAATATGTGACTAATACAGACAAAAGCTAAGCTAATAAGTACAACAATGTTTACTTTATTACAAAATCTTGCTGAAAGTAATTAGTCATGGCACAACTTACACAAAGACAACGACCTTACTGTATGTGTACTGAGTACAGGAAAGCGCACACATCATTACATAAATATGTGACTAATACAGACAAAAGCTAAGCTAATAAGTACAACAATGTTTACTTTATTACAAAATCTTGCTGAAAGTAATTAGTCATGGCAAAACTTACACAAAGACAACGACCTTACCGTATGTGTACTGAGTACAGGAAAGCGCACACGTCATTACCTCAATATGTGACTAATACAGACAAAAGCTAAGCTAATAAGTACAACAATGTTTACTTTATTATAAAATCTTGCTGAAAGTAATTAGTCATGGCACAACTTACACAAAGACAATGATGTTACTGTATGTGTACTGAGTACAGGAATGCGCACACGTCATTGCTTCAATATGTGACTAATACAGACATAAGCTAAGCTAATAAGTACAACAATGTTTACTTTATTACAAAATCTTGCTGAAAGTAATTAGTCATGTCACAACTTACAGAAAGACAACGACCTTACTGAATGTGTACTGAGTACAGGAAAGCGTATCATTACTTCAATATGTGACTAATACAGACAAAAGCTAAGCTAATAAGTACAACAATGTTTACTTTATTACAAAATCTTGCTGAAAGTAATTAGTCATGGTACAACTTACAGAAAGACAACGACCTTACTGTATGTGTACTGAGTACAGGAAAGCGCATACGTCATTACCTCAATATGTGACTAATACAGACAAAAGCTAAGCTACTAAGTACAACAATGTTTACTTTATTACAAAATCTTGCTGAAAGTAATTAGTCATGGCACAACTTACACAAAGACAATGACCTTACTGTATGTGTACTGAGTACAGGAAAGCGCATCATTACTTCAATATGTGACTAATACAGACACAAGCTAGGCTAATAAGTACAACAATGTTTACTTTATTACAAAATCTTGCTGAAAGTAATTAGTCATGGCACAACTTACACAAAGACAATGACCTTACTGTATGTGTACTGAGTACAGGAATGCGCACACGTCATTACCTCAATATGTGACTAATACAGACAAAAGCTAAGCTACTAAGTACAACAATGTTTACTTTATTACAATATCTTGCTGAAAGTAATTAGTCATGGCACAACTTACACAAAGACAACGACCTTACTGTATGTGTACTCAGTACAGGAAAGCGCACACATCATTACCTCAATATGCGACTAATTCAGATAAAAGCTAAGCTAATAAGTACAACAATGTTTACTGAATTACAAAATCTTGCTGAAAGTAATTAGTCATGGCACAACTTACACAAAGACAACGACCTTACTGTATGTGTACTGAGTACAGGAAAGCGCACACGTCATTGCTTCAATATGTGACTAATACAGACAAAAGCTAAGCTAATAAGTTCAACAATGTTTACTTTATTACAAAATCTTGCTGAAAGTAATTAATCATGGCACAACTTACAGAAAGACAACGACCTTACTGTATGTGTACTGAGTACAGGAAAGCGCACATGTCATTACCTCAATATGTGACTAATACAGACAAAAGCTAAGCTAATAAGTACAACAATGTTTACTTTATTACAAAATCTTGCTGAAAGTAATTAGTCATGGCACAACTTACACAAAGACAACGACCTTACTGTATGTGTACTGAGTACAGGAAAGCGCACACATCATTACCTCAATATGCGACTAATTCAGATAAAAGCTAAGCTAATAAGTACAACAATGTTTACTTTATTACAAAATCTTGCTGAAAGTAATTAGTCATGGCACAACTTACAGAAAGACAACGACCTTACTGTATGTGTACTGAGTACAGGAAAGCGCACACGTCATTACTTCAATATGTGACTAATACAGACAAAATCTATGCTAATAATTACAACAATGTTTACTTTATTACAAAATATTGCTGAAAGTAATTAGTCATGGTACAACTTACACAAAGACAACGACCTTACTGTATGTGTACTGAGTACAGGAAAGCGCACACATCATTACCTCAATATGCGACTAATTCAGATAAAAGCTAAGCTAATAAGTACAACAATGTTTACTTTATTACAAAATCTTGCTGAAAGTAATTAGTCATGGCACAACTTACACAAAGACAACGACCTTACTGTATGTGTACTGAGTACAGGAAAGCGCACACGTCATTCCTTCAATATGTGACTAATACAGACAAAAGCTAAGATAATAAGTACAACAATGTTTACTTTATTACAAAATCTTGCTGAAAGTAATTAGTCATGGAACAACTTACAGAAAGACAACGACCTTACTGTATGTGTACTGAGTACAGGAAAGCGCACACATCATTACCTCAATATGCGACTAATTCAGATAAAATCTAAGCTAATAAATACAACAATGTTTACTTTATTACAAAATCTTGCTGAAAGTAATTAGTCATGGCACAACTTACAGA
>CM060948.1:8132802-8155302 GCA_030765055.1 Mantis religiosa
CAGTTTTTGTAAGTACAATCTCCTTATGTTTAAGCTGCTGCAAATATTCTCCTGATTCATTATAATGCAATGTTAATTTAAAATGTTAGTATAGTAATATGTTTACAACATTTGCAGAAGAGTTTTCATACTGGGCGCTGCCACCGAGGAATATTTAAAGTTAAGTCCACTCCATCTTAAACCACATTCCACCAACAACATGACAGCTCGTACCAAATGACTTGGAGTCTTCCAAATCTTGAATATTGCCAGTTACACTCATGATTATATTAAGGAGATATGTTGGTCAAAATGGCAAAGCATTACGTACATTTTTTAAAAAAAGTTAGTGTATAATAATGTATATAGTTTTGAGAATCTTCTCACCGAATTTCAGAGTCCAATTGTTATTTTAATGGCTTTTAAACTTTAAATAGTCTAAGGCTGGGCAGCACATGCCACGCCCCCTTTTACAAAATGATGTGTCTATTCTGACTTGCCAACACTGCTTTTCACAGTAAAATTACAGTTGTTTGTTTTGTTTATGAATGGAAAAATGTGTTGCACCTAATTTAAATTTGGTTTGTTGTGTGTGAGTGAATATAAGAATTGTTGTTGAATATACCAGAGCGTTAAAAAGTTGAAGATGGGCTTTGAAACACTAAACGGGCAGCACGTGTGGATTTCTACCACAAACAAAAATTGGGAAAGGAATCTGAACACTATACAGAATTTAGCCTATTCATCATCTCCTGCTTGTTGTGATTCTTAAGGTGCAGACATTAAAGCTTGTGTTTCTAACTTAACAATTTTCTGTATATAACCAATATTTTATTGAAAAGTACTAGATATAAATAAGTGAAACTTGGTAAACTTCTTTTTCATTAACGAGTAAACAATTCCCTCCAGAGGCTCATTTAAGGATTTTGGTTGGATACCAAAGGGATTTCTTTACTTTCATGAGCTGCAACACAATTTTCCTATAGTGACTTATTAGATATAATCCAAGGAAACTATGCACAAAGATTCAAATCCGTATCTTAACTAGTCATCAAAAAAATGTCGCTTATGTTGTCTAACTGCCAGGTTATACAACGCATAGTGCCAAGTTGGTGTCCCTCATGATTTCATAGCATGTGCATCTTCTGATTCCAGTCAATGTATTGATGTGACGCAACTAAACCAATTATTATCATTAAACTTAGACATCATATGGGAGTTATACATCAGCCACGATAGTGTAGTGGTCTCTCAGACCGCATACCGTCCTACCGGAAGAGGAAATTTTATTCAATTTTCTCCGTTGAACGCCGAGACTTCTAACCTGAAAGAGACCATCAGATGAGAGGTAATGTGCAATTATGATGGAGATGAAATGGAGGGACAAGAAATTCGGGGGATGTGATTAACTACCAAGCATTCGTTCTGGTGAACCGGGAAAACATGGATTAGGTAGGTCGGCCACGGTAATCGAACCAGGCCCTCCCGAATGTGGGCCGCTGAGCCATCCCTCTCAGTGAAATAACTGGTACACCTGTTCGATGTCCACAATAAGCCATCCGCGTGGTAGACAGACACGGCTAACACGTACTACCTGCTCCATCACGCAGAGCCCTACTATCCTACCTCTTGCTAGCATTCATCTTTTTTTTTTCCAACGTGGAGCGAATACTTGACCGATATTTGCACATTGTCCATAAACTGCAGTTCTAAAGGGAAACCAGTGCGTTCGTCAATGCTATTTCATACCATGTTCTGTGAAGCAGTCTTTAATTGTGTTAAATTAAGTATTAACGTTTGGTTAGATCGGCTTAGGTTAAGTTCAATTCAGTTAGGCATTAGGTAGTGCTAATGTTATTCCATTGTAGTTTATAGTAATCAAGTTTTATATCAAAATTAAACAAATATATGCCATTAAATCTTTAGATATACGATTGAGTAAATTAACTATTCAATTATCATTTATCTTTGAGCGCTTTCTGTTCGTGGGTGTGTTGTGTGGACATAACCAGGCAACCGCATGTCACGTATTCCCCCGGTGCACATCACTACACCTCGATTTATAGATCCTATGTGACTATACCCCTGTGAGAGGACAATAGAGGTAGCTGGAGCTGAGACAGACGACAGTTTTGAAGGGTAAATGTTAACAGTAGCGGTTTGTTATCTTCTCCACCCTATGGGCTTATACATGCACTGGAAGATCCCCCAGGGTCTAGGGGTAAGGTGGTAGGCTATGGTTCCCAAGATCTTGCATTCAAATCCGACGGACAGCGATGGAAATTTTCGGATGTAAAAATCCTTAGCAAAGGTTCCTTTGGAAGGGACGTAAATCCGGTGATGCTGCACTGTCGAACTTTAAGCCTAATGAACAGACCTGTGAATCACAGCAGTTAAAGAGGCTCCATAAACAAAAAGTCAATTTTAGTTTACTTTCGTGCAGATGTACAAGAGTCTGGAGAAAAACTGTCATGATTAGCTTTCAATTTTGCCAAGATGGCCATTTTTATTTCATTGTCTTACGTAAAGTAGTAAACAATCGTATGCTTCATCTTTTTACTATTTACATTTACAGTTGAGCTTTTGTAGACAGGCACATCGAAACTTAGAACCAGAAATGGAGGGATAGGGAGCTCCGTGGAAGGAATTCTCCACCCCAACAAATGCCTAGCGACCATAAGGATCGAACCTTCGACCTCCTGTATGTGGAGCCGTCCTAATCGGTAAAACCTCATCCTCGTTGAAGTAAACAAGCATTGTGACGCCGATACCTTCAGTTTGTTACTTCCGCATCGCTAAAAGGCAGGTGGTTTTCTGTTATGACAATGATGTGTTTCTTGGCCATTAAAAGGAATCTTTTGTTATTGTCGCGATGTTTTTGTGCCGGGAGACATGATGACAGTTATTTCATGTTAGCACGAAGTAAGGTTTATCCTTTTAATTAATGTTTTATACACATGAGTGTTTATTATAATTCTTTTATGTTAAATACGTAAATAGAGAGTTATTAGATTGACGATAGATCAAGAGTAGATATATTTCTGATGCAAGTCCAGACTGCTAAGTTAAATTTTGCGTATATTTTTATGTAACATAACATAGTTATTTAAACGTGTTTATAATTATTTTATTTGCAACTGAGTATATTTCTGTACTGCTAGATATCATTTACGTTATTTCAAAAGAAATATGTAACATTTCATTTCAAATTCCAATAACAAGTTACTACTCCTTGTAGTTATGATGACTCTGTTAGTTCGAGTATTCACTAGAAAGGAATTGGCAAGGTTCACCTTTTACATTACTAATTTTGCTTTAAAATTATATTTGTTATCATATTTTTATTAAAATCTAACGTTAGCACACTTAGGGTTGGCATTTAAACACGGGTGGCAGAAACATTGCTCTGGTTTGGGAATGAACCCCAGACCTTACCATCAGTGGGCCAGAGCGACATGAATGGACCCCCCCTGGTGTATTAACATTGATTGAATTTGTGGAAAGCAATCATGTGATTTCTCTTCCATCAACTTCCTTGTGCCATTTATTGGTGCTACATCATGATAATCAAACCCACTTTACTTACACTCAGTACAAGGTTACCCGCATGTCTGCCTCACGTTCAACAGGTCCCGAGTTCGAATCTCGGTCAGGGTGAGTTAACTGGATAACGTTTATTGAATTCCGGGTAACTCTAACCTCTATGGACCTTGGACTTATTTATTTGAGCATCATTTCACCCATTTCATTGATCGTCTAATATGTCTTAACGTTGGAGGACGTAAATTAAAAAAAAAAAAAAAAAAAAAAAGAAGTCCTTGGAATATGAATCCAGTTTTTTGTTGTAACCTGTTAAATTTGTTTTATTACAAATATATTTTTTGATATGACAATTGCACAAAAACGACTTAACCTGAAATGATAGTCTTACAGAGCAGGATGGACTTAGAAACGCTCATTTAAACCACTAATTTACCTATCAATGATTTATCGAAATTACAGTTTAATTCTACATTTTAAATTTTCATTGGTTAGTATGTATTGTCATTGTTAATTATTGCACAAGTATTACTTCCAACCTTCAACGGCGGTAGCGTTCGGAATGCCGTGGCTTGACCATAGTTTTTCGTGGGTTTTCCAGGTCGCTAGACGGATGCACATCCCCCAAACTTCCTGTGCTTCCATTTCACCTCACTTCTCTTTTTTACTTCTTCCTTCTTCATGTTTGGCTATTTTAGGGTTTTAAATACCGCGGGGTTTTACGAAGCGCCGCCGGGGAGCTTCAGTCTGTAGCTGTTAAGGACCCCGCACTCTCTCCTGGATGAGTACGCTTCATCAGGGATATAGGAAGAAAATATTTAGATCGAGATGCTAAGTTTTCCCTCCCAACCTTGCCATAGTCATAAATGACTAACCTACTTACATCTGATGCGCTTATAAGGATCAAACACAAATTCAATATATTAGGCGTACTTCTTTTTCTGCCATCAATTCATATCATTTACATTTTAAATGTTATTTTGTTCTCCCCATAAGTGGCGGTTAGCTCCGCTGTTTGATTGCGGTTTGCCGTTATCATGTCATTTGGATGAATAAGAAAAGAGAGTAAAGAGTTATTTAAGTAAGCCTACCTTAACAACAAGCTAGTCTCTCTTTGAAAATTAAACATCCAAACTAAATATTTTACATTTAATAACATTTATTATACCACACTATCTGATATTTCTGGAATCTCGAATCGTTGAGGAGTTTGTTCCTTATATGACAGGAGTGACCAGTACCTTCATTTTGGGAGCCACAAATTCTAAGAGATGTTTATAAAATAGTTTATAACAAATGAAGGATATGTTTTCTTTTGCGCCAACATAACATTATTGTTCAGTTACACATGATGAAATAAGATTTTACTTTTGAGAAACGTTTTTTCCAGTGCTCATTTTTGCTGTTAATTTTTTAAAATCTGGTTCATAATTGGGAAGCGGAGTTCACACTGGTTTGGTTAAGTTTTCATCTGTTAGTTGAGATTCATATTTAGAATTAATGAATTTAAACGTTGAGTACAGCGATTCTCACATGAAAAGTCCCAAAGATTGAAATAAGTCTCTTAGCACACTCTTTTGTTTGTGGGCATTTTCCTTCTGGATCATTGTTCCAAATTGTAGTGATAGAAGCAGCACTTCATTCGAGTCCTTTGGTCCTTCGTCCACCGGCAGTTCAAGTAGCTCTAACTCTGCAGCTGTTGCATCCTTTGTTATTGGTGATGACGTCACACATAATACCAACAGCAAAAGGATTTTCCACGAATGATCTCAAATCATTAAATTTGTCATTGATTTCTTCAGCAAGACCCGACATGTTACTCAAGTAATCTTCAGTTTCCTCCTGAACGTCAGAAAGGCTTTCAGTAGTTTTCTTCAAACATTTGAAGTGAGCAAAAAACTTTAACTTGCTCTGAAAGCTAAATAGAGTCTGGGCTTTCTCTTCTTTTAAAGATATGTTAACCTTTGTAAATGCTGACCCACAGGGACAGTGGTCTCAACAGTTGTTAGCTTGGATATAAAGAGGCGCATGTGACTGTAATTGGGCATTCTCTTTAAACATTCTAAAAGAGCACACGCAGTCCTTTTACTCACTTGCTTTCAAATAATAATAATCAACATATTCTGCTCTTCCTGTTTGAACAATTCCCTAAGAGATGAGACGAACTCTTTAGCTTAGTTACGCACTTTCCTTGAGGTAAGATGATCTTTATCTGAGACCACGAATTCTGGGTCTACCTCTACTTCTCCCTCCACCTACTCTTGCCTCCGTAACTGATATAACAAAGTACACCTCCATTTCCCCCACACAATTAGCGAAAACCTGAACTAAATGAAATGAAATGTGTAGTGTTTAACGCCCGCTTTTACTACATACGGCACCGCAGGCGAAGACACTGGCGATACATGAGATGGCGGGGGAAAGCCGTCCCAGCGCCGTGTTGTCCACCACTGACCTCATTTTGCGGTCGCCTGGGATCGCACCCGGACCGTCTTGGTGAAAGCCAAGCGGTCTAACCACTGAGCACGGCGCGGCTACCTGAACTCAAGAGTACTACGTGCAGAATCTTCGAGGTGCTACTTTTGCTCGCTATCCTGTTTAGTAACGTCAACTCTCTGGCGTACAGTAAGTGCCGAAACACAGAGTCTGACACGACAGCTTAGCCAATCGATTTATACAAATGTAAATAACAACTGCTTTTCTTTTGCTTAACACAAAGACATTTTAATTCCCTCTTCTTTTTCTGTGCAACTATATTCAATCACGTTATATATTCTCACGCCTACCGATGTATCATACATTACTAAACAGAAAACATGATCGCATCTGAAAACAGTGTACGCTTGCCTAATCAACTCTGTTACTACACATATACTTCAATAAGCTTCCACATTTTCCCAAATTCAAGTAGGTACCCATTGTAGCATGCCTTGTTTACATTACCATAGCAACAGCCTCAGTGGCGGTGTGACTTCCAAAGTGAGAAGCTTCAAATAAAAATTGTCATTAAAATAACAGAGTATAATGATTAAAACAACTAAGGCTACTCTTTACTACTCTTTCTATTGTACAGTCACATGTAGGTCCAGTAGCGAGGCGTCCCTTTCAAAGCGAGAGAAGCTCCAAATAATAATGTTCATTAAATTAAGAGAAAATAATGACTGAAAGAACTTAGGCTACTTTTTAGTACTCTTTCTAATGTATAGTCACACGTAGGTCCAGTAGCGAGGTGTGACATTTAAAGGGAGGTAAGCTCCAAATAACAATTTTCATAAAAATAAGAAACAATAATGACTCAAAGAGGTAAGGCTACTCTTTAGTACCCTTTTTACTGTATAGTAACACGTAGGTCCAGTAGTGAGGTGTGACTTTCAAAGCGAGGGAAGCTCCAAATAATAATTTTAATTAAAATAAGGGAGAAAAAAGACTCAAGGAATAAGGGCTACCCCTTATTATCCTTTCTATTGTAGAGCCACGCGTAGGTCGAGTAACGAGGTGTGACTCTCAAAGCTAGGGAAGTCCCCAAAAATAATTTTCATCAAAATAAGGAACAGTAATGACAAAGGAACAAAGGCGATACTTTAGTACCCTTTTTATTGCATAGTCACGCGTAGGTCCAGTAACAAGGTGTGACTTTTAAAGGGAGGCAAGCTCCAAATATCAATTTTCATTAAAATAAGGGTATAATGACTCAAAGATTTAAGGGTACGCTTTAGTATTCTTTCTATTGTAAAGTCACACGTAGGTCCAGTAGATAGGTGTTACATTCAAAGCGATGGGAACTCCAAATAATAATTTTCATTAAAATAAGAGAAAACAATGACCAAGAGAACAAGGGCTACTCTTTAGTACTCTTTCTATTGTACAGTCACACGTAGGTCCAGTAGCGAGCTGTCACTTTTTAAGCGAGAAAAGCTCGAAAAAATAATTTCATTGAATTAAGAGAGAATAATAGCTCATTGAACTAAGTCTACCTTTTAGTACTCTTTCTACTGTACAGTCAAAGATAGGTGCAGTAGCCAGGTGTGACGTTCAAAGCGAGGGAGGCTCCAAATAATAATTTTCATTGATATAAGACAGAATAATGCCACCGGAACTTCGGAACTCCCTATAGAACAGGCCGGCAGCAGGGCCAGACGGGAAGCATTGTGACCACGCCTACCCATTTGTCTCGTGTCACTAACCGAAGGGATGATTAGGAGAGCGGCGCGAGCCCTGTACCGTCTCTTTCCCCTCCTACCAGACGTCTCGAAACATCGGGATAATTGTGCGCGCCGCGAATCTTCCAGAAACGGCGATCTTCCCTATATAAGGCCTGTAGTTGGCGAGTCAGTTCAGTTCTTGTCGAGCAGCCGTGAGGAGCGCCCAGTGAGTGGACGGACCGGAAGACGGTGTCGTGTATCAGAGGAGTTGTACGTAACTGTGAGCATGCAGTGGACCTGTGACAGACGAACTGTTGAATTGTAATTGTCTGCGCTAAGTAATTCTGTGTAATCGGCAAGTGTTTCAACTGTAATTTGGTGGAAATAAAGAACATTTTGAGTTGTGCAATTGGACTTCTAATTTCAGGAACCCATAAAGTCACACGTAGGAACAGTTGCGAGGCGTGACTCTCAAAGCGAGAGAAGCTCCAAATTATAATTGTCATTAAAATAAGAGAAAATAATGACTCAAAGAAGTAAGGCTAATCTTCAGAACTCTTTCTGTTGTATAGTCACACGTAGGTCGAGTAGCGAGGCGTGACTTTCAAAGCGAGAGAAGCTCCAAATAACAATTTTCATTAAAATAAGAGAAAATAATGACTCAAAGAACTAAGGCTACTCCTCAGAACTCTTTCTACTGTATAGTCAGACGTAGGTCCAGTAGCGAGGCGTGACTTTCAAAGCGAGAGAAGCTCCAAATAACAATTTTCATTAAAATAAGAGAAAATAATGACTCGAAGAACTAAGGCTACTCCTCAGAACTCTTTCTATTGTATAGTCACACGTAGGTCCAGTAGCGAGGCGTTACTTTCAAAGCGAGAGAAGCTCCAAATAACAATTTTCATTAAAATAAGGGAAAATAATGACTCAAAGAACTAAGGCTAATCTTTAGTACTCTTTCTATTGTATAGTCACACGTAGGTCCAGTAGCGAGGCGTTACTTTCAAAGCGAGAGAAGCTCCAAATAACAATTTTCATTAAAATAAGGGAAAATAATGACTCAAAGAACTAAGGCTAATCTTTAGTACTCTTTCTATTGTACAGGCAGACGTAGGTCGAGTAGCGACGTGTTACTTTCAAAGCGAGAGAAGCTCCAAATAACAATTTTCATTAAAATAAGAGAAAATAATGACTCAAAGAACTAAGGCTAATCTTCAGAACTCTTTCTATTGTATAGTCACACGTAGGTCCAGTAGCGAGGCGTTACTTTCAAAGCGAGAGAAGCTCCAAAAAACAATTTTCATTAAAATAAGGGAAAATAATGACTCAAAGAACTAAGGCTAATCTTTAGTACTCTTTCTATTGTATAGTCACACGTAGGTCCAGTAGCGAGGCGTGACTTTCAAAGCGAGAGAAGCTCCAAATAACAATTTTCATTAAAGTAAGAGAAAATAATGACTCAAAGAACTAAGGCTAATCTTTAGTACTCTTTCTATTGTACAGGCAGACGTAGGTCGAGTAGCGAGGCGTGACTTTCAAAGCGAGAGAAGCTCCAAATAACAATTTTCATTAAAATAAGAGAAAATAATGACTCAAAGAACTAAGGCTAATCTTCAGAACTCTTTCTATTGTATAGTCACACGTAGGCCCAGTAGCGAGGCGTTACTTTCAAAGCGAGAGAAGCTCCAAATAACAATTTTCATTAAAATAAGGGAAAATAATGACTCAAAGAACTAAGGCTAATCTTTAGTACTCTTTCTATTGTATAGTCACACGTAGGTCCAGTAGCGAGGCGTGACTTTCAAAGCGAGAGAAGCTCCAAATAACAATTTTCATTAAAATAAGAGAAAATAATGACTCAAAGAACTAAGGCTAATCTTTAGTACTCTTTCTATTGTACAGGCAGACGTAGGTCGAGTAGCGAGGCGTGACTTTCAAAGCGAGAGAAGCTCCAAATAACAATTTTCATTAAAATAAGAGAAAATAATGACTCGAAGAACTAAGGCTACTCTTCAGAACTCTTTCTATTGTATAGTCACACGTAGGTCCAGTAGCGAGGCGTTACTTTCAAAGCGAGAGAAGCTCCAAATAACAATTTTCATTAAAATAAGAGAAAATAATGACTCGAAGAACTAAGGCTACTCTTCAGAACTCTTTCTGTTGTATAGTCACACGTAGGTCCAGTAGCGAGGCGTGACTTTCAAAGCGAGAGAAGCTCCAAATAACAATTTTCATTAAAATAAGAGAAAATAATGACTCGAAGAACTAAGGCTACTCTTCAGAACTCTTTCTATTGTATAGTCACACGTAGGTCGAGTAGCGAGGTGTTACTTTCAAAGCGAGAGAAGCTCCAAATAACAATTTTCATTAAAATAAGAGAAAATAATGATTCAAAGAACTAAGGCTAATCTTTAGTACTCTTTCTATTGTACAGGCAGACGTAGGTCGAGTAGCGAGGTGTGACTTTGAAAGTGAAAGAAGCTCCAAATAATAAACTTCTTTAAATTAAGAGGGAATAATGAGTCAAAGAACTAATGCTACACCTGTGACACGTAGGCTCTTGTTGCATTACATGACTGAATACAAGCTTCGCCTCTCTAAGTCAGACGCTCCTATAGTTGGCCTACACGCGTGAACTGTTAGCCTAAAATGATGAAAGTATGCAATTCACAAGCTGCTAAAACTTCACAAAAGAGTACCTATCATTTATCAGTAAATACTAATCTACATAAAATATTCTTGCTAATGGTATTGAAATATAGTTACAGTTGCATTTAAAATGCTGCACATAAAACACACGTTACAGAGACTTCGTGTGACAAAATCTAAATATCGAAGAATTGCGATTGGTTTCAGATACCTATGAGGTATGGTATGCATAGATACAGTATTGAATGAGCCCACAGCACCACGGAATGAATCCAAAGCAAACAAAATACAGTTTGGCATGAATTTTGTGGTGGTTTTGTTGCGCCTGTTTGACAGATGTCATTACGTTTGGGTCGTAAGAGAATTTGGAAGTCTGAGAAGGATTCAAATCAACCAGTGAACTTCTCATTTCCGCTACTTTCTCACATTTGGTAAAATGTAACTGTTAAATCCTATTGTTCGGTGTTTAGGCATTCATGTGCCGGGTTGGAAGCATTGTTTACCAACACTTGACGTCATCGATTTGGTGGTTGTTGCGACTACACACCCAACAGCGCAGTCATCGATTCCAAAGCTTGGAAGAGGGGAAGGGAAGTGACGCCGTTGAGCGCATTCCTGTGACGTCATGTATATACCCGAAATATCAGACACACAGAGCGAGGGGTGAGGGCTTCGCGTATGTGTCAGCAATGTTGTCATATGTAATATGCAATTACGTCATCGCTCGCTGGTATGATCATATCATATAAGTACAGCTGATGCTGGTTTATTCACAGACTATTGGGCAAAGCAAGAGAAGCAGCAAGTTAAGATTTCCAACCTTGCACAAGTTAACTGGCATGCTTCCCTAGCATTCGGTAGAATGATGCCCAAATGAGCCCAGTGTCCATAGAGCTTAGAGTTACCAGACATTCATGTTCATGATAACTCACCCTGACCAACATCACCCGCTTTAGCAGTAAGTTGTCAGGCATTTCTCTTCATGTTGTCGCGGGTACCCTCAAATGTTAGCTTCTTCTTTGCCATCAAGTTCAGCGCTTAAAGCCATTGCATTAATTGCTGCCAGTTCTATTGTTATTCCGGCTAGAAGCCCAAATATTTCTCATATCTACCTTTTCTAAAATCTTCCCCTTTCAAATGGAAAATTCAAAGTGTGGAGATGTTTATGCCGCATCTCTCTCGGGTTGTCCCTGAATGACTTTTCACTTTATGGCGTCTCATTACGGCTCTGGTACGTTTCCATGCTTTGGTCTGTTGAGGTAAACTTTGGTGTTATGTTTTTACATCGTCCCTTGGTAATGTGTTCGGTATGTGTAAATTCCTGGTCAACTTTATTATCCGGTTCCTGTTGAATGGTTTGAGAATGTCATCAATCTTGTTAGAAATATTCCTGCAGTCGAGTAAATGGATATTAGGTTCTTGATTTTTCTCTAAAGCTTTTGCTTTTGATAATTCTCATCGCTCTCTTAGTCACAATTTGTCTAAAATCATACTTCTCTAAGCTATGGAGTAAGTAATTAATCTTATTCGTTTTTGTGCTATTGCCAGAGAGGTTAAAGCTCTAGGTACAACTGTTATCTGCGCAGAATAATGATGATGATGCCTGTTTCTGAAAAGATTCAAATCTGTTTGGATGGGTGTAATACCTATGTCTCAATGTCCCTTCTAAATCTCTGTAAAATCTAAGGAGGGATGAAACAATTTCATTTCATTTCATGAATCATCTGTGTCACCGCCTGCGGTGCCACATGTACTAAAAGTGGGCGTTAAATGCTACGGAAAAAATGATCAATGATCATCCATCGTGAGTGTTTTATCTGATGAATCATGCCTCTGGCTATGGGGAGTGTACATCCTGCTCGACATTTTTCTGTCATTTGTCTGTATTTGGCGGACTTGTCAGCGTACCGTCTTATGCCTCTCTTTCCTCTCTGGTCTTTAAAAATAAGGCATATTGCACATACCCAGCCTATTGCAGAGGTCGCTAGATGCGCTAGGTACACACAAAATACTGGAAATTTGAATGCATTTACTAACCAGATAAGCTATTGGTCCTCAGTGATACACTACACCAGGCCACCTAACTAATTCGAGCAATAGGCCGCGAATCATACGTAGAATTTAATAAATACTACGATATTTAATATAATATGAATATTTAAATAGTAAAATAAATGATAACTAAAACTTTTAGACAGTATTTTGGAGAGTTTTGCTGAAATTTTTTATTCAAAATGCATTCAGAATGACTCACCAAATTCGTATTGACTTTTGAACGTATTAAGTTAATAATTTGTATTTTGTGCTTGGCAATGCTCAGAAGTATTTACTCCTGGAGAAACCCTTCACTCAAGCTGAAAGTTAGTGATGACTTTTAGGGTTAATTTTCGAAAATGTATGTCCACATATATGTGTTAATGCAAAAATGGAGATCAAAGGTTCGGCTTATTTGTTCAACTACAGGTATTCCGGTGTTTTCTGCAGGCAATAACTCGTAGAAAGGCTACTTTCAGTGCATCTAGCGCTAGGCACTTTCTCAGTATCAAACAGCATTTCTGAATGTGTGTTTACATAATCTGTAAACTATTTGTGAATTAGTCTTCAATGGCTTTAATTAATCACTGTTGAAAAATACTTTTTGGTATTCAAGTGTAGACACAGAAATGTGTCTCTTGAACAGGATTTTGCCATGTGTATCACTTATAAGTTTGTTCTTGGTTTAAGTATCAACTAGAAATGTTAAGCAGCACAAACGTATCACAAGATTGGCGGTTTTCTCTTGCACAGCCTTGCTTCTGTAAGGTATATTAAATCATGAAAGGTCATGAAAATTTCGCTGGGTAAAGGTTTTGTTTTGTAACATTCTACATATCATTACGGAAATTAGTTGTAACTTGCAGGCCAACTCTGTTACCATGTTACACTAGCACTGCACTAATCTTATCCACAGCTTTACCAGCCTCATCGTAAAACTTACATCCCTAAATGTTCCTCTGTAAATTGTAAACTTTGTATCCCAGAAACAGATCAATAACTATGTAGTGTCTATCACATCATTCAAAACATTCCCAACATGTTGATGCTGGATATTCCTCTACATTTTCTACAGGTTTATCTAAATCTTTCTTGATACAAAATATAAATGTGAACAAAAATACTTTTATCGCGAAATAAATCATCATAAGACACTTCTTTTAGAAAGTTTCGTTTAGCCAACGGTTTTCCATGGTCAGCAGTAACATTTATGTATATCACATATATTAGAGTGAGTGTCGAACTCCAAGCGCGCGCGCAGGTGACCGCTATGAAAGTTAACATACCTGCATAGCTTTCTTTTGTAAAAGTTTTGGCTTCAAATTTCTACACTGGATTAACAATTGATGTTTTCTTTTATATCCTTTTATTTATAATTTACGTCCTCTAACGTTAAGTCATATCGGACGATGAAAGAAATGACTGAAATGATGCTCAAATGAGCCCGGGGTCCATGAAGCTTAGAGTTACCCAACATTCATCTTTTAGGATAAAGGAAAACCCCGGCACTTAACACCTCATAAGATAGGCCGGGTTTTTATCAGGGTAGATCAGCATGAATACTCGCTTTTGAGTTCCAAGGAGTGGGTGCGTTCTGACAGCGTGTGGGTATTATCACATAGAAGACACCACGACCTTTGAATGTCAAGTTTATTGTTACAATTAGTCCTCTCCACTCGCCACTGTTGACGATGTTATTCGCACATTAGGCGCGATATTTGAGATTGTCCCGTTGCTGTGCGCATGACACGAATTATATGTATCTGTGTACGCGTTGTTACTGAACGTCGGTAGTGAATTACTTCGCACAACATAGTATTTCCGGAGGATTATTAAACAAACAAAAACGGAGTTTGGTGAAATCTTAATGACGTTGTAGCGTGTGCAGTTTCTCTCATTCGCTAACACAGGGTGTTCGATAACCACCTAATGTGAGTTACTCCGTCCATCCACGAACGCGGACTCCGATGAACCTTTTAGTACTTGTCGCCCCCTTCACACGCCGAAACAGAGCGTTTTTCCTAGCAAACATCGAACGTCGCCATTGCACAAATTTCCCCTTCCTTTCGCCGAATTTTAGACACTTCAAGGGTCATGTGACCTGTTGCTTGTCCCTTATAGGTCGTGTTTCCTTCCTACTCTTAGATGTAATAGCAATTTCTAGTGTATGAGGTATTTATTCCAGGCGAATTTCTCTTTCCCACAGTCAAGCTAATTAATGCATAAGCATGTTTGAAATGTGTATCTTAAATTCCAGAGTCTATTCTGTCGTCACGTATCATATGCAGGCCAAGACATGGGCTGGCGACGAGGGTCTATCCTTGGACAATGCCACCTTTGTCGGCTAGAAACACAAAGCAAATACGTGTGAGGGGAAAGTGTACATGTTCCTCGTTCTCATGACACGTTGGGGTCTCCTGCTTTCAATAATATATATCGGGATTGCCTGTTTAATATCAGCACTTGTATATTTAAGCATTATCCTCTATATTTATTATAACTTTATTTAATTCATATTGTGGTATCCATCCGCCCTTAATTATGCATGTAATAAGACTTTCGGGGTTATTATGACAATGTTATCCCTAACAGGTACGGTATCATATGCCCTTCTGATAATTTAGGACAAGGCTTTTATATTAAAATTCACTTTCGAAATTCTCAGAATATCCCATCATTGTGTGAGCTGGTTGGTGTACGTGTGTATGTATACTGTGATATGCGTCGTCAGTAGTGAACGAGTGGAGATAATTACATATTAACTTATACAATACATTACATATAGTACACAAACACAATATTTCTTAAAACTATTACAATGAATCATTACACAGTGCTTCAGGCTTTGTCCCTGACATACCAGGTATTTGACCATTGTCTCTCTGTCCTGCCGCTGTTCTCTTTTCCGGCCATTATCTCTACATGTCCTTTATAGTTCAGAAACAGATTTTTGGAGCTTGGCTACCGTTCAACAAAAATATTTGTGTCACTAATTACATTGGAATTCCATTCATACTTTCATTACCCATACAAAATATAACACTCATATGGAACAATTACTCCCTTAGTTAAATGTACAGAGCACATAGTTTTTTTAATTACTTCTTATTCCTCCATTTCTTGCCTTATTGCACATACATTACTTTATATAAATTGTGTTTTAAATACATATTATAGGTATACTTTCTGGCCTAGCTATCAATTTCATATTCATTTCGGAGATTAGGTGCTCCTTTCCTTATTTTACGCTCTACGTGGGACTTACTTAATGTTTCTCGTCGCAACAACAAAGAAGGAGGGAACGAAAGAAAAGAAAGAAAACATACACGAAGGAACATACTTATTCATTTGATAAAACTGTGTTCTCTTCCCATTATATTATCTCTTACAGTCTTATTCTCTCTCACTAAGTTAACCTGAATTCATCTATCTCAATGCCATTCCCTCGCGATAATGCCTCGCGGTTTATGAGTCACTATTGTGTCGATTTAAACGCCTCCTTGAATGGGCGTATCGAGTCAAGATGGTATTTCCCTACTTCTCTCCTAGTTCTAATGTCACCTAGTCTAAATGTTCTGTCACCCACGCAGCTGATTATCTCCACAGGTCCTCTCCATAACAAGTTCAACGTCTTATACTGTTTCTTCAGCAGTGAGGACTTATCATAATTCCTAACCAAAACTTTGTCTCCTGCCAGCGGTTTCCAAGTATGTGAGTGTCTCCTGGCTTTGATCTTTCGTTTGTTAATTCTGTCCGTTATTTTTTAAAGGCTCGCTTAATTCTTTCTGCTTCCGTTTCTTCAATAATGGGTAAGGATTTTGGGACGCCCTTTATTATTGGGTCTGGTGACTGTCCGGTCATGAGCTGCACCGGTGTGTATCCATGGCTGGGGTGTACAGAATTATTCATAATCCATTGAACGTAGTGTAGATACTCAGGCGATCTAGCGTGCTTTACATGGCATAATACTCTCAGGTATGTATTCAAGTCGCGCATTGTGCGCTCGGAGGGATTACTTTGTGGGTGATAAGAGCTTATATAGTATAGTTTGACATTTGCTTCTTTGAGCGTGTTAACAAACTTATGTCCATGGTGTACAGTTGCATTGTCCAGCAAAATTGCATCCATCTTGCCGTATCTAGGAATGTATTCCTTAACTATATTTTGTGCGCATTTGGCGCTGGTTAACCTCTTTAGTGGGTACAGGGTCACAAACTTCCTCATTGCATCAACCATGACGAATATGTACTTTAGGCCAGTTCTACCTGTGGGCAATGGGTCATGCTCATCCAGAGCGATCATTTTCAAAGGTGAATCTCTAGATATGGCCAACGGTGTTCTATCGAATGTAATATTAAGGGGCTTTGCCTTCTGGCAGATCTCACAAGTGAATATAATTTTTCGGGACTTTCTTACTAATTTTGGCAAGTAAAGGTGTTCCGATAAGGTTAAGCACGTTCTGTCTACACCTGCGTGAATTAATGCGACATGGTATGCCTCAATTACCAACTCCTCTAATTTGACGGGTATATATACTCTCCAGGCAGGTACGTATCTGCCATGTAATTTGTATATCACATTTTCAAATAAACCTAACTTTCCTTTGTTTCCTGGTCCAATTGCGGGCACAGTTTCCCGAATTTTGGCCAATTTACTGTCGTTTCGCTGGTATTCCTCTAATCGTTTCAATTTTGTAGCCACTCTGTCATTTAATTTTAAGTCTAATTTCATTATTTTGACTTCTCGTTGCGCACTCGGTACTGTCTCGGGAAGGTTCTCACCCATGCCTATCCTCGAAAGAAGGTCACTAAAGATATTACAGCTTCCGGGGATGTGCCTTATATCTACACGGTATGACATTATCTCGTGGATATACCTTGAAATTTTTCCACTGGTCATCTTACAATTCTTTATGAATGCTAGACTCAAGTGGTCGGTGTATATGAAGACTGGTTTGTTATAAATATAATGTTTAAACGTTTGTATCCCGTAAAATATAGCACCAATCAGTAACACATGCGATTCTTTCAGCAGCGTTTAGCGACCTTGACGCTGTCGCAATGACGTGGAGCTCCCCTTCGGGGTATTCCGGGGTGAGAATGCATCCGTATGCAACCATTGAAGTATCGGTATACATAATAAAAGGCAAGTCTGCTCTGGGGCGTGTTAATAATATTGAATTGGCAGACAACGGCTTCAATTTATTAAATGTATTCTCCTCTAGGTCTGACCAACTCCATTTAGCGTTCTTTAACAACAGTACCCTCAAAGGTGCCGTTTCCTTGGCATAATTTATTAAAAATCGGCTCTGGTATCCTAACACACCTAAAAACTTCTTCACTTGTTTCGCTTTCCGTGGTCGCGGTGTTTTCAAAATGGATGCTATGCGTTCCTTATCCGGTGATATAGTTTCACCTGAAATTACATATCCCAAAAAGGTTACAGTCTGTGGGAAAAACTTGCACTTGTCCCAGTTTAAGGTTAGGCCACACTCTCCAACTCGGTCTAGTATCGTTTCCAGGTGTAAGTCGGTGTCTAGGTCATGCACTAATACGTCGTCCACATATTGGGAAATGTAATTTCCAGTATTTGTTCCAAATACTGCGTGCATTGCTCGCAAGAAACCACTCCCTGAGACGCACAAGCCGAACGGACATCGTCGAAAGCAGTACACTCTTCCTTGATGGTTGAATCCTAGGTATTTCCGCAATTTTGGCTCTTCTTTAATTTGTAAGTATGAGTTAGTTAGATTGAGAGATGTAAACCATTTCTGTCTTCCGATTGCGGCTAATATTTCCTCAATGTTTTGCGTCCTCGCATAATCAGGCATGACAGATTGATTCAAATGTCTCGCGTCGATAGTTATTCTGACTGTACCATTCTTTTTCTTAACAATACACAGTGGTTGTACGTACGGTGTGTCCGAAACTTCTATTACCCCGTCCTGCAACATTTCGGTTATCTTTTCAGATACTGCCTCCCTTATTTCCTGGGGTATAATCCTACATTTGTAGTGGTTGATTGGTACCTCGGCAACTTCAAATGAATATGTAAACATATTGCATCTCCCAGTTCTAGCGGTAAAAAACTTTCGGTTCTTTAACAAAATGTTTTGCAGTCTCTGTCGCTGTTCCTTAGAAATTTGGGTCAGTTGCCCGATTCGTGTTTCTACCTGCCCTGCGAAGGGCTCTGTTGTCTCCTCCGTCTGTTTACGTCTGCCCCTTTCTTCTGCGTGCATTATGCCATCAGCTGTCTTGCTCTCTAGGTCACTGCACTCCAGTCTATTTTGTCCAGAGATGAATGGAATTTCTACCTTAGTCCCTGATATATTAAATGTGATTTGGGATTCTTTGTAATCAATGTTTGATTTCAACATGTGTAGTAGGTCGCTTCCTAAAATAATATCAGTTGCGAGTCCTCTCACGACGAAACATACAAACTGCATTTCGTTGTGTTGCACCTTGGTGTTAAGCAAAATCTGCTTAGTAATACGTTGTTTTTTCCGTCCAATCGCGCCACTGCATACTGCATTCTTGACCGGCAATTTTTGCATTTTTATTTTCAGACTAACCAACTGGTCGTAAACGTTTTCGCTGCATACGGTTATAGATGACCCAGTATCATTTACAATATTAAAAGTTATTCCTGCTATCTCACCACTTATTCTCGGTGCCTCCATAAACTCTTGCGTTGCAGTGTTCCTTTCTAATGACGTAATTTTGCTAACGCTTGCTCCAAAACTGTTATATTCTTTAATTCGAGGCACTACTGTTTCCATCTGTTTTTGTATTCTTGTACTGCTTAATTCTACGTCCACAAGGGTTTGTGCGACTCGGAGTGTCTTATTGTCGGATGCCTGCGGGGAATCCACCCATCCGGGCCTTAGTTTTCCGTCAGGGTTGGAGTCCTGGGTTGACTCGTACTGGCTGCGTTTGCATTGTAAAAGGTGTGCGTGCCCGTAAGCGGCGAAGGTGGGCGTGACAATGGTGCCTGCGTCTGGCTCTCAACTATGGGACGGTCGTTAGTGGTCGTAGTTCGGTACTTGCCTTCACGGCTTCTAGGTCTATTGTTTCCTCAAAGTTTATTGTTATTATTTGTGTGTCCACGCCAGGCGAAGGACATGTACCTCAGAGGGTACGTTTGTGGAGGCCTTTTATTGCTATTTTGATGGTTGCTGTGTAGCCATTCTTCCCTCTGCCGTGTATCATATGGTCGCGGGTTCCTATCTCTGTTGCCTGGGTTATTGTTATGGTACCCGTTTCTAGGCTGTTGTGCCCTCATCCCATCATTGAAATGTCTTCTGGGTTGTGGCCTAAAGTCTAAGTTTTCTTCAGTCCAACCTATTTGTGTTCCATGTCCCTGTAATGCGGTCAGCAAGTCTATCGCTTCTCCCATTGTCCGTGGTCGTGCCACTACGATATGATTCCTGATTACATCGGGATAGTGATTTCCCATAAGCACTATAAATTGATCTTCTGGCATGGCTGGTTCCAAGAGTTTACTCAATTGTCCTAGTCTCAAAAAGTAGTCCGTCATTGATTCGTGAGAGCCTCTGGGGTACCTACCATTATTAATTTGGTTCCTGACGTTGTATTGTGCGGCGTCACTCCAATATTTCTGTATGAAGGCCGCCCCAAAGTGATTATACTGTGCCTATTCACTGCCGTCAGCCGAAACCAATTTAAAGCATGGCCTTTCAGGCCCCTCTGAACTATTACCATCTCTTACTCTTCCGGGATTCCTCTTAAGTTAAAATATGCCTCTAAATCGTTGATAAATTGCTTGGCGTTATCGCGCGTGCTATAAAATTGTGCAACAGGCAGTTTGCTTAGAAACTGCTTCGACATAGGTATTTAGGGCGTGCCCCGGGCGCGATATGAAATCGGTAACTACTGTCAGAATGTAACAATGTGTCATCTACACTAACACTTCTCTCTTCACTTAGTCTTCCATTGTCTGAGGTGACAGGAAGTATATTGTCTGAGGTGACAGGAATTGTGGAAGCGGGACTCTGTAAAGGGTTTTCTCCGCGTTTCCATAAGTCCATTGCCTCTCTAACAGCTATTTATTTCATTTTCTCTCGTACCTTATCACATTGTGAGGTGACTACCTGTGTCAATTCATCCCGTACTTTAACTATCTCGTTGGCACATGACTTTTGACTTTCCCCTATTAAAGTCCTTACACTTTCCAATTCGGATGCAACCCCAACCTCTAATTCGTTACACTGGTCTGAAATATTGACACATGTAGTCATGGTCTCATTCCTTAACTCATCTATCTTATTATTCATTGTTACACTGATGTTGTTATTCATGCTGCCAGCTTCATTATAATCTGCCCTAATTTGTCGCACCTCTTTCTGAGTGGATCTCAGTTCACTCCTCACTACACATATTTCGCCCTGAAGGTTATTTCTTACTCCAATTACCTGACTCATGACCTCACTAAACTGCCTATTTATCTGGTTACTCATTTCTCCTTGTGTCGCTGTAAATTTAATTTCTTGCTCCTTGAGTTGTTTACTAATATCTGCCAATTCATTACTGTGTGCCGTAATTTTACTGCTTAACTCGCTACCTTGAGCGGTAATCTTACGGTTCAGCTCCCCTAATTCATTCCCTAGCTTATTACCTTGGCAAGTAATTTTGTGGTTTAGCTCACCTAACTCATTACCTTGAGAGGTAATTTTGTAGTTTAGTTCACCTAACTCATTACCTATCAATTTCATTTTCCCTAGCAACTTCTGCATCATGCTATCCATATTTGCTGTATTCCTGTTCGGTGCCGGAGTGGTTACCTCGGCCTGCCTAGTATTACTCTCCGTATTTCCCTCAACACCTACATCTATTCCCTCAGATTCCTCGTACACTTCTAAAATGTTATTGTCTGCCATGTTGCTACCTATCTCAATTACTTTCTTATTTCGGAGTATCATCCGCCTATTCCTTTTTACTCACTTCTCAAAATTTCGCTATTTCTTTATGCACACTTTTGTAAGCCCTATTCCAACTGGCAGCATCTATCTACTCATCCAATTATCTCGACTTACGTACTGTTGATGTCCGTGCCTGGTGTTGCTCTCTTCCTGAGTCAGGCTTTTATCACTTTCACATGGGGGGGGGGTTGAAGCTGTAGTGCACTATGAAGTATTGTTGCCTCTATGTTGTCGTCGTTGTCGACATTGGCTGTCCTGCCTGAAGTCGTACTCCGGTGCGTTGTTCACTGGTGCATTGTCCTAGGTGTTCTGGGCTCCGTTGATTCTAAGCTCTAGTTGGCGGTACTTAACGACGGTGAATACATCAGTCGAGACTCCGAAGAATGCTCCAAATGTTGTAGGTCAATTTCTGAGTTCATTGTCCGGACTTCGTTAAGGAAAGCCCAACACCTTGATGCGGAGTTTTATGCTGGTACAGATGATGGTACGGTCAGGATTTCTTTAACCGCGTTGGGTTGATGGTACAGTCAGGACTGCGTTAACCACGTTGGGGCGCCAATTTACAAGGCGGTCCTTGCCCGTTAAGCACCTCGTTGAGCCCTCCCGGCACTCAACACCTCATAAGATAGGCCGGGTTTTTATCAGGGTAGATCTGCATGAATACTCGCTTTTGAGTTCCAAGGAGTGGGTGCGTTCTGACAGCGTGTGGGTATTATCACATAGAAGACACCACGACCTTTGAATGTCAAGTTTATTGTTACAATTAGTCCTCTCCACTCGCCACTGTTGACGATGTTATTCGCACATTAGGCGCGATATTTGAGATTGTCCCGTTGCTGTGCGCATGACACGAATTATATGTATCTGTGTACGCGTTGTTACTGAACGTCGGTAGTGAATTACTTCGCACAACATAGTATTTCCGGAGGATTATTAAACAAACAAAAACGGAGTTTGGTGAAATCTTAATGACGTTGTAGCGTGTGCAGTTTCTCTCATTCGCTAACACTGGGTGTTCGATAACCACCTAATGTGAGTTACTCCGTCCATCCACGAACGCGGACTCCGATGAACCTTTTAGTACTTGTCGCCCCCTTCACACGCCGAAACAGAGCGTTTTTCCTAGCAAACATCGAACGTCGCCATTGCACAAATTTCCCCTTCCTTTCGCCGAATTTTAGACACTTCAAGGGTCATGTGACCTGTTGCTTGTCCCTT
>CM060948.1:8160302-8185302 GCA_030765055.1 Mantis religiosa
TGGCCTCGCCAAAAGGATAAGCGAGGTTTGCGCACTTTCGTTGGCTGTGCAGTTATAACCGCCGCTTCATAAAGGGGTTCTCCAACATCCTCAAACCCCTTTCCCGCCTGGCAGAGGAACGGCGACCCTGTGTGTGGACGGAGGAGGCTGAACACTCTTTCCAGCATCTGAAGAGGACCCTGTGCAGTGCTCCTATTTTGGGAATCCCAGAACCAGGTGGCGCCTTCATTGTAGACACCGACGCCAGCGACCATTGCATTGGAGGCGTCCTGTCGCAAGTTCAGGGCGCACACCAGTGGGTGATAGTCTACTACAGCAAGACGCTATACAAGTCAGAGAAAGAACTACTTCGTCACCCGGCGAGAATTACTGGTGGTAGTAAAGAACTTGGAGCACTTCCGCAAGTACCTGTACGGTCAACCATTCCACCTAAGGACTGACTACGCCGCCCTAACCTGGCTACTGAGCTTTAGAAGCCTGGAAAGCCAGACAGCACGTTGGGTCCAGTGGCTGCAGGAGTACGACTTCGCCTCTGAACATCGTAGAGGGAAGACCCAAGGTAACGCAGACGCCATGTCTCGAAGACCCTGCACAGAGGAGTGTGCCCAATGCACAAGAGTGGAAGAGAAGGAGCGTGCCGCAGCAGTCCGAGTAGTCGCGGCAGTGCCTGCGGATGGCTGGGATTGCGCAGGCCTGAGGAGGGAGCAGCTGGCGGACGTAGACTTGGGACCACTCTTGAGGGAAGTGGAGGCAGGGACCAGACCATCCTGGGAGGACATCGCACCGAGGAGCGCCACCTACAAGTCGTACTGGGCCCAATGGTACACACTGAAGACAAGAGAGGTCGTGCTGCTTCGGGTATGGGAATCGCCTGATGGGAAGACGCAGAGGGGGCAGTTGGTACTTCCCCGAAGTAAGGTCCCGAAAGTCTTGGAGACAGTGCACGCCGGTACTCCAGGAGGACACCTGGGAGCAAACTGGACGATCGACAAACTTTGGCAGCGCTACTACTGGCTGAGGCTCCGAGCAGACGCTGAGAGATGGTGCCGTCAATGTCACGCGTGCGCGGCGAGTCGCGGACCCCAGACTAGGTGCCGGGCTTGGATGCAGCAGTACAACTTCGGAGTGCCATTCGAAAGGATCGCCGACGACAAGGCTGGAGCATTCCCAGTATCGGACCGAGGCAACAAGTACCTGATGGTGGTCGTGGACTACTTCACCAAGGGGCCGGAGGTGTATGCCATTCCGAACCAGGAGGCGAAGACAATCATGAACTGCTTTGTCGAACAAGTGTTCTGCCGATTTGGGGATCAAGACCTTAGAAGAGCACCTGAGGAGGGTCGTGGCCAGCCATCAGCGAGACTGGGACGTCAAGGTGCCACTGTTCTTGCTGGCCTACCGCTCATCAACACACGACACCACGGGGATGACGCCAGCCAGCTTAATTTTCGGCCGAGCGTTACGCCTCCCATGTGATCTGTCTTTTGGTAGCCTCCCAGACGCAAAACAGCCAGCAACCGAGTATGTGGAGAACCTGGTGGACCATCTCCACGACATGTATGAGATGGCTCGTCAGAACATTCAGAAGGTGAGCGACGGCATGAAGACCCGATACGACAGACAAGCCAACAGCCAAGGGTTCCAGCAAGGTGACCTGGTCTGCTTGTAACGCCCTACTCGGACCAAGGGACGCTGCCCGAAACTTCAGCAACCATGGCAAGGAACGTACCGGGTGGTGAAGAGGATTAACGACGTGGTCTACCGCATCCAGAAGGTGCTACGAGGTAAGATGTTGGTGGTACACCTGGATCGTCTGGCCCACTACGATGGAGCTGTTCTGGACGATCAGCCTTGAGGAGGGAGCAGTATCACGGCAACAGACATAAAAGTTTCGGCACAAATAGGAACACAGTCGGCGGATAAAGTTTCATGGTGATAATGAGCCTTGCTGAGCAGTTAATGATAGCGTGGCTATTGTAAACAAGCGCCGGCAACCAAAGATAACTGAGGTAAAGGACTCGTCGGCATAGTTTAAGTTACGCTTCTGGAATGTGATACAATATTTGGTTACTTTATTCTTCCGGAAACTTCTGGACTGATAGAGATTGTTCGTGTTCTGGTTTATTTTAGAACAATCTAGAATTACGAATTAGATATTTAAGGACGTGACGGCTCGCAAAGTGAGTCGTTGTAAACAGAGTGAGTAAGCAGAGAACAGCTGAGAGTGTTGTGAAACGAGACAGCTTGTCATTGTGACGAGAGCTAATTATGTAATCTGCTGTCACTGTTATTGTGATACCGAAATTAAGGGATGCGATGTATAAAGAATCGTAAAGGATTTGTGTGGTTCGCGTGCAGGTGCGGTTGAGTTGAATAACAATTATTTGTGATCCGTTTACAGTCAAATAGTGCTGTTTTGCGAGTGAATATCTTACATATTTCTACTAATTTTTATTAGTAATTTCAGCAGATATCATGGCCTATGTGGCACATGATACCAGCCAGTTAGTTCGCACATCTTTAAATGTGGTTAACAATATGGACATTACCTCCGAATCAACATTACAGTCTTCATCGTTAGAACAGATGGAGAGCAGTTCCACGCTAGAACTTACGTCATCGTATCCTCCACAACATCCACAGACTTCGTTTCATCAAGCTTCATCACCTTCTACGAGCTCTGGTATAACTTCTGATCTCAATGTAAGTAAATCAATCCTTCGGTCACCTCAGCTATAGCTGATACAGCCTACTCACTCACTTGATTCCAGTGTACCGCATGCTGCTACCATGGACATTGACAGTCAAATTGGGCAGCCGCAACAGTCGAGATCAGTGCTCGCCGCCTTCTGACTGCGTAACTCAAAGCAAACGCCTATGTATGGCAGCATCTTCAGAGCAGTCTAATACCTCCCGTTATGCTTACGCTATTCCAACATCTAACTTTACTTCAATAAATCAAGAGTTTTACTCTTTCAGGAACCCAGCTGACAAACTTTTCTCAGTGATTATCCGCAATCTGCCTTGTTCCCTCAGTGATAAGGAAATTTACGATGAACTCATCACCCTTAACTTTCCTGTCAAAAAGATTACACGTCTGCTAGGCAGAAACAAACAGCCTATTCCGATATGTGCCATTGAGCTAGAAAATACCGATGGAGGTAGGAAAATACTTAACCTTACACGTTTGATTTACAGTGTTGTGTCAGTTGAACACAGACGTCGTAGTATCGACCTGCCGCAGTGCACTCGATGTCAGCAGTATGGCCATACCAAAAATTTCTGTCAGCTGACTCCTCGCTGTGCACGATGTACAGGTGATCACCATTTCTCCAAGTGCAGCAAGTTACCTACTACGCCTGCTCATTGTGTCAACTGTGGTCAGGATCACCCGGGTAATTATCGGGGTTGCCCCCATTATCTAGAATTGAAACAACGCATCGCCCAGTGACCTCAAGGACAAGGTGCTCTCCGTCTAGAAGCAGCTTCACAGATGCGACCAGGTCAGCAACCTCAACCAATACACCCGCAGCAGTCATCACAACAATCCCAATCCCGGCAACCTCGCCCGCATCAGTCTCTGCAACAAGAATCACCTCCTACCTCGGAACAGCGTTCCTATTCTCAGGCATTGAAGTCCTCTGCTGCTGCTTCTTCTTCCTCTCTTCGTCATCAACCTTGTTCTTCCTCTTCTCCTCCCTCACAAAATCAGGAATCTAGCGCATCGTCTTCCTTCTGGTCGTTTCTCACTAACCTCTTTAGCAAATTTTGTTCACTATTCCGCGTCTTTGTTACACCCTTTGTGCCACAATTAACCGAATATGCTCGCTCACTCTTCTTCTCCCAAGTACTTCATGATGACAACCCGTAATCTGCTAACTCTTAGACGGCTCACTCTTCTAAATTGGAATTCTAATGGACTACGCGCTAAACGCGCTTCTTTCATTCACCTTCTTAAGATGCATTATATTGACATCGCCTGTATCAGTGAGACTCACTTACTTCCTAACGAAACCTTTACTGTTCCTGGATACACAGTCCATCGACAGGATCGGATTGCTCCAACAGCATCAGGAGGTGTAACTATTGTGATCCGACGTAACATTACTCACCACTCTATACTTTCACCTGGCGTTCCTGACCTTGAAGTGGTAGGAATTAAACTTCCTACAACAGATGGTAATGATCTCACTGTTATCAGCGCCTATAAGTCTCCTGACCGGAAACTAAATGCTACATATTTATCCTTGCTTTTTCCTGCCGACAGCAGCACCCTTGTTCTCGGAGATCTAAACTGAAAACACTTGTCATGGGGCTGCCACTCTACTAATCCCAATGGCCGACACCTTTACCACGTATTTAACACCTGCGGCTTATCCCTCTTGGCGCCTACAGATCCCACGTATTATCCTACCAATCCTCTTAATACTCCTGATATTCTCGACATTGGCATTCACAAGAATCTCCCTGTTCCAGCGTATATGTCTACACTAGCGGAACTTGACTCTGACCACTGCCCGGTCTTAATTACCTTTCAACTCACTCCAAACATATTTCCCTCAGCGCCGCGAATTATTAATGACTATGTCCAATGGGATAAGTTCCATGCTCAGTTGGATTCAGCGCTCCACACTTACTTAGCTCTGAAGCTGACATAGAGGCTGCCATTAAGCACTTTACAGACACTATATGTCACTGTGTGCGAACTTCAACTACCTGCTCCAAGCGGACTCCTATTGCTTCTTCCTTACCTGCGCCCATTCTTCAGCGTATCCATGAAAAACACAGGATTCTATGTCAGTGGCAAAGGGAACGCCGACCATGGCTGCGTAGGAAGCTTAATGGATTGAACCGGCTAGTAAAAGTCGAACTGGACCGTCATCGCCTTGAGACCTACAAACGAAAACTGGCGAGCATCTCTCCGCATGACCACACGCTCTGGGATGCCACTCGACGACTTCTGCGAGAGCCATCTATTATACCAGCTCTGCGTACCACTGACACTCTGGTTACGGAGGTCAAAGCTAAATGTGAAGTTCTTGCAGACCACTTTGAAGGCACGTTCACACCAAACGCACCTCATGCTACAACCCCGAGTATAGAACAGCGGCTTGACGCTTTTCGACACCAACCAAATGTTCCCTGCAGAATGTCCTTCACTAGTCCTGCTGAACTTAGGCATTTAATTCGCTCTCTTCCTCTTAAGAAATCACCGGGACATGACTTGATTTCCAATATTGTGTTGAAAAATCTGACAAAGAGGGCCCTAGCACATTTGTCTTCAATTCTGAACGCTTGTTTTCTACTTGGCTTTTTTCCTCACACCTGGAAATTGGCTCAAATCATTGTGTTTCACAAACCTAATAAACCTAAAAATCTCCCCGATCGCTATCGTCCGATAAGTCTGCTGCCTACCTTGTCCAAACTCTTTGAAAAGGTTCTTCTTCGCCGTATCCTTAAATATACCTCTGACAACCGTATCATTCCACCCTTCCAATTTGGATTTCGTTCCAGACATTCTACCTCTCAGCAACTACTACGTTTAACACAAACAGTAATTCATGGTTTTGAGCAACGAAAGCACACAACCGCCCTGTTCCTTGACGTAGCACAGGCCTTTGAAAAAGTTTGGCATGAGGGGTTAATCTTCAAACTGTATAGCATTGGACTTCCACAGTATCTGCTGACTACCATTTGTAGTTTTCTATCAGATCGCACATTAGCTGTTCGCATTGGTGGCATGGAGTACTCTCAGTGCCATATTACAAAAGGAGTTCCACAGGGATCCATATTGGCCCCAATCTTATTTAGTATCAATACCTATGATCTTCCTGTCTTGACCACTACATCCATAGCCTTATACGCTGATGATACCATTTTATATCATTCCGGCACAGATCTCCCTACAACCATTCACACGCTACAAACCTCTCTCGACTGCCTCGTTGAATGGTTCGATACTTGGCGCATACGTCTTAACACTCAAAAGACCGCAGCTAAGATTTTCACCTTACGTCGCATCTCCAACTCTTCCGAATTGCATATCAAGCATGAAACAATCCCCTGGCTACCTCCTACCACCTCCGTCAAATACCTTGGAGTAATGCTGGACACTAAACTTACGTGGCGAGCCCATATTGATCGACTTATCTCCTTGGCATCAGGACGACTCTCAAAGCTTGGCCCGCTACTTCACAGGCACACTCCTCTTGGGATTGCATGCTCTGTGCTTCTCTAAAAATCCCTTGTCCAGCCACTTATCACATATGCTTCCCAGGTATGGGGTTCGGCTAGCAACACTCATCTCCAGAAGCTACAGGTCCTGCAAAATCGATTTCTGCGCATCGCCACGAATGCGCCTTGGTACGTAAGAAATCAACAACTGCATAAAGAACTTGGTCTCCTTCCTCTTCACCAGTACATACGTCAGATCGCCTCTCGCTTCTTCTCAAACCTGCCAGATGTTCCAGGAGCTGATGTACGACTCCCACAGGATCTCCTACTTAGTGACTCTGAATGAAAAAAACTATGAATATTGTTTCACAATGACTGTTGTTCTTATCTCTTTGATCACTTTATTTTATTAACTGTTTTTCTTTCTCTAGTTTCACAGTGTTAAATAGATAATACGAGCCAACTTGGTTTTCCTTACATGTTATTATATAGTTCATAAAGATTCAATTAGTTAACAAGGATCTGTAGAGCATGTACTGCTGATCGATCATTGAATAAATAAAAAAAATTAAAATAAGCGAGAATAATGACCCAAAGAACTAACGCTACTCTTTAGTACACTTTCTATTGTAGAGTCAAAAGCAGATCCAGTAGCGTGGTGTGTCTCTTAAAGCGAGGGAAGCTGGAAATAATAATTTTCATTAAATTTAGACAGAACAATGACTCAAAGAACTAAGGTTTACCTTTAGTATTTCTTCTATTGTATAGTAACAAGTAGGTCCAGTAGCGAGGTGTTACTTTCAATGCGAGGTAACCTCCCAATAGTAATTGTCATTAAAATAAGAGAGAATAATGACTCAAAGAACTAAGGCTACCCTTTAGTACTCTTTCTATTGTACAGTCACACGTAGGTCCAGTAGCGAGGTGTGACTTTCAAAGTGAGGGAAGCTCCAAGTAATAATTGTCATTAAAATAAGAGAGAATAATGACTCAAAGAACTAAGGCTACTCTTTAGTACTCTTTCTATTGTATAGTCACAAGTAGGTCCAGTAGCGAGGCGTGACTTTCAAAGTGAGGGAAGCTCCAAATAATAATTGTCATTAAAATAAGAGAGAATAATGACTCAAAGAACTAAGGCTACCCTTTAGTACTCTTTCTATTGTACAGTCACACGTAGGTCCTTTTTGCAATGCAAGGCCAGTCACACTAGGCAGACATATTTCTGCTTTCCCTCTACTTTCAGACGTTCCCATTTTTGCTAGAGCTGGCGCACACTGCGTGAACTGTTAGCCTAAACTCGAGAAAGTATGCAATTCACACACTTTTGCTAACTTGCAATTTCACAAGCAAGATATGCGTTGAAAATCCTAGAAATTTTGCTAAGATACTTAGGTAGTTCTTACTTTATATAAAGCAGAGTCAGAAGTATATTTATAAATTATATTGTATTATTTTGCAATATGTCTGCTTGCAGAACAAAAGAGATACGATTCAGCTTGCCGGTTTTGCGCCAGGCAGCTTCTTTGGGAGACCTACTGGCCAGTACTGAAGCAGATGTCGAATCATTCGCTCACAGTCAACGCTCCAACTCCTTCAGTAAGTATGATAGTTGTTAGTTTTAATATCAATTCAAAATGTCTGGGATATGCAGCCGTCAGAACACTTAACAGAACTTAAAATCGAACTTAGACAAAATTGGAAAGGTGGCGTCCTATAAGAAAACCTAGGTGATTGCAGTTATGTTTCGTAGGTTGCTATGGTCTTGGCTCAATAGATCCAGCCCTATATCGTGACACACTTGACTTTGAGGAGGACCTCCAGTTTCCTGAGGGACATTTGGGTCGGCTTTGGTTCTCGCTGAGATACGAGGCTGCCTCTGAGAAGCTGCAAGTGACGCTGTCAAAAGCCAAAAACCTTCCAAGTCGTTCATTGGGAACCATTAACAGCTGCGATCCTTTCGTAAGGTGAGTACCATTTGCACTAAGGTACAATGCATTTTACATGGCAATTAAGATGTTCGCAGCAGTAAAGTAGAACCAGCTCCTCCCTACCAGATAGAAGCGCAGTAGCAATGGACTCTACTCGACGCGATGTCATTCTTATTATAAAATGTACTGAACAACGTAAAAAATATTTTCAAATGAGCAGCGCTTGTAAGGAGAAGGGAGATGAACCTTTCTATCAACAACAACTTATGTTGTTTTTTTAATGTCTATTTTTAAATCACCTTTCTATTTGCCCTCTCTCCAAAACTCACCCTGTCTATAAATAAATCGCTGAATTTACACCTCATATTCTGAATATTACGATCACTAACAGCTGGCGATTCCTTGTAGTCATTAGCACCTTCATATCATAAACTAATAAAACACAGAATATGCCATACTGAGTTCGTATAATCAGAGAACTTAAGTGATAACATACATGGTGAAAACAACTTCTAATAATTCATGTAAAATAAGTAAATAAATAATACAGGATGACCAAATGGAACTAGAATTTTGAACCAATGTATATTTGTTGGTGATGCATATAATGTATTTTTCGCTCTCAAGTACAATGACAATAATAATAATTATAATAATATTAATAATAACAACAACAATAATAATAATAATAATAATAATAATAATAATAATAATAATAATAATAATAATAATAATAATAATAATAATAATAATAATAATAATAATAATAATAATAATAATAATAATAATAATAATAATAATAATAATAATAATAATAATAATAATAATAATAATAATAATAATAATAATAATAATAATAATAATAATAATAATAATAATAATAATAATAATAATAATAATAATAATAATAATAATAATAATAATAATAATAATAATAATAATAATAATAGTAGTAATAATAGTAATAATAATAGTAGTAATAATAGTAGTAATAATAGTAGTAATAATAGTAGTAATAATAGTAGTAATAATAGTAGTAATAATAGTAATAATAATAGTAATAATAGTAATAATAATAATAATAATAATAATAATAATAATAATAATAATAATAATAATAATAATAATAATAATAATAATAATAATAATAATAATAATAATAATAATAATAATAATAATAATAATAATAATAATAATAATAATAATAATAATAATAATAATAATAATAATAATAATAATAATAATAATAATAATAATAATAATAATAATAATAATAATAATAATAATAATAATAATAATAATAATAATAATAATAATAATAATAATAATAATAATAATAATAATAATAATAATAATAATAATAATAATAATAATAATAATAATAATAATAATAATAATAATAATAATAATAATAATAATAATAATAATAATAATAATAATAATAATAATAATAATAATAATAATAATAATAATAATAATAATAATAATAATAATAATAATAATAATAATAATAATAATAATAATAATAATAATAATAATAATAATAATAATAATAATAATAATAATAATAATAATAATAATAATAATAATAATAATAATAATAATAATAATAATAATAATAATAATAATAATAATAATAATAATAATAATAATAATAATAATAATAATAATAATAATAATAATAATAATAATAATAATAATAATAATAATAATAATAATAATAATAATAATAATAATAATAATAATAATAATAATAATAATAATAATAATAATAATAATAATAATAATAATAATAATAATAATAATAATAATAATAATAATAATAATAATAATAATAATAATAATAATAATAATAATAATAATAATAATAATAATAATAATAATAATAATAATAATAATAATAATAATAATAATAATAATAATAATAATAATAATAATAATAATAATAATAATAATAATAATAATAATAATAATAATAGTAGTAATAATAGTAGTAATAATAGTAGTAATAATAGTAGTAATAATAGTAGTAATAATAGTAGTAATAATAGTAGTAATAATAGTAGTAATAATAGTAGTAATAATAGTAATAATAATAATAATAATAATAATAATAATAATAATAATAATAATAATAATAATAATAATAATAATAATAATAATAATAATAATAATAATAATAATAATAATAATAATAATAATAATAATAATAATAATAATAATAATAATAATAATAATAATAATAATAATAATAATAATAATAATAATAATAATAATAATAATAATAATAATAATAATAATAATAATAATAATAATAATAATAATAATAATAATAATAATAATAATAATAATAATAATAATAATAATAATAATAATAATAATAATAATAATAATAATAATAATAATAATAATAATAATAATAATAATAATAATAATAATAATAATAATAATAATAATAATAATAATAATAATAATAATAATAATAATAATAATAATAATAATAATAATAATAATAATAATAATAATAATAATAATAATAATAATAATAATAATAATAATAATAATAATAATAATAATAATAATAATAATAATAATAATAATAATAATAATAATAATAATAATAATAATAATAATAATAATAATAATAATAATAATAATAATAATAATAATAATAATAATAATAATAATAATAATAATAATAATAATAATAATAATAATAATAATAATAATAATAATAATAATAATAATAATAATAATAATAATAATAATAATAATAATAATAATAATAATAATAATAATAATAATAATAATAATAATAATAATAATAATAATAATAATAATAATAATAATAATAATAATAATAATAATAATAATAATAATAATAATAATAATAATAATAATAATAATAATAATAATAATAATAATAATAATAATAATAATAATAATAATAATAATAATAATAATAATAATAATAATAATAATAATAATAATAATAATAATAATAATAATAATAATAATAATAATAATAATAATAATAATAATAATAATAATAATAATAATAATAATAATAATAATAATAATAATAATAATAATAATAATAATAATAATAATAATAATAATAATAATAATAATAATAATAATAATAATAATAATAATAATAATAATAATAATAATAATAATAATAATAATAATAATAATAATAATAATAATAATAATAATAATAATAATAATAATAATAATAATAATAATAATAATAATAATAATAATAATAATAATAATAATAATAATAATAATAATAATAATAATAATAATAATAATAATAATAATAATAATAATAATAATAATAATAATAATAATAATAATAATAATAATAATAATAATAATAATAATAATAATAATAATAATAATAATAATAATAATAATAATAATAATAATAATAATAATAATAATAATAATAATAATAATAATAATAATAATAATAATAATAATAATAATAATAATAATAATAATAATAATAATAATAATAATAATAATAATAATAATAATAATAATAATAATAATAATAATAATAATAATAATAATAATAATAATAATAATAATAATAATAATAATAATAATAATAATAATAATAATAATAATAATAATAATAATAATAATAATAATAATAATAATAATAATAATAATAATAATAATAATAATAATAATAATAATTTTTTTTTTGCTTTATTGATATCAAGAGCATGCTCCATTACATAGTAATACTACATGCTTTATAGTTACATGTCCTATTTTGAATTAGTAATTGTAAACATTACAACAATTTTACATTAGGTTATTCTGTGTTTTAGACACTATGTACATTAAATTGAGTCTATTCTTCTAGCTGATTTTTGTGAGTTCACAATTTGTAATTATTTCAATCTAAATACTTGTCATATTTGTGGAAGTAGTGCTTTATGTTTTAGTTAATTGTAAGATTATGATGAAACCGGAAAGTTGATTGTATAGAGTTCACAATTTGTCGTTGTTACACTCCAAATCCTTCAGTCCATATCCGTGATTTTTATAGAAGTTGCAAATTTTACAAACGACTTCAGGTGATTATTCGCAATCTTCTCGTTGGTGGTAGGCCATTTACCTCCATTGCTTGTTACACTTTTTGCCAGTTCTAGTCTTTTTTCATCAAGTCTTCTGCAATTAAATATTATATGGTTAACGGTCTGTTCTTCTTTTCCTCAAGGACAGAGTGGGTTATTTATTATTCTAAATCGGTATAGGTATGCGTTTAATTTTCCATGGCCAGTTAACATTGTAGTGAGTTCTGGGGATATTGGAATCTTTTGACGCAATCTGTTCTTCACTGACGGGAAGAATGCTTTAGTCACTGCACCTTTCGTTGTGTTCGTCCAGACTTGTTGCCACCTGTTGAGTCCATATTCCTTCGCTCTTGTTACAATTACGTCTTTTGGTATTTTGTCGTACACTATTTCACTATCTTCGATAGCAGCGCGTTTTGCAAGCTTATCTGCTAGTTCATTCCCTTCTAGTGGCCTTTAACCCAGCCAAAGTGGATGATCCAATTTAAATGGTTTAGTGCAAGGAGTTTGTCTTTGATAGATTCTATTAGTCCATTTCTTTTCCAGTTGTTTCTCAGTAGATCTATAGTAGCTCTGCTGTCAGTGAGTATTGCAACGGTTCCGTTTCTATCTATTGAACTGGCATAATATACTTCTTCTAATTTCTCTAGAGCTTTTAAAATAGCAAGTTGTTCGGCTTGAATGTTGGTGCAGTGGCCATGCAATTTGAATTTTAACTGGTGTGTCATAATTCCGTTTTCAAATATAATTCCTGCTGCGCCAACTTTCTCCCCCATTTTACTTCCATCTGTGTACGCTTCCATTCTATATATGTTATCTTTGTTCACCTCCTGAATCGTTGCCACTTCGGCAGGATGTCGCCAGTGTTTTACTACTAATGGTTTGTCGAAGTCTGCTATGTGACTTTTTGTTGCCAGATATATTTGGAGTTTTTCCTCTATAGTTATTTCTATAGGACATACTCCAGCTAGTACGCAGGATGCATCATACGAGAGAGTTCTATATGCTTTCGTCATTTTTATGTTGATTAATCTTTGAATTCTTCTATATTTTGCAATATTTTTATTCTTCCGTATCGCATCTATCCATATAGGAGCTCCGTATGTCAATACAGGGACTATAGCACCTTCATAGATTGTCTTAAGTGCTTTGTGACCTAGCCCCCATTGTAGCTTTGCTGTTCTTGCTAGCATATGAACCAACGAGATTCTTTTGTCTGCAGTATATTCAATGTGCGCGTTGAAGTTAAATTTGCTATCTAAATATATTCCGAGGTATTTTATTTCTTCGGTTTGGTTAAGTTTATGATGATTCAAAAATATGTTGACATCCCTATCTACATTTCTTCTTCTTGTGATAAATAGAACCTTGGATTTCTTTTGGTTAAATTGAATTTTGTTATCATCAGCCCATTTTTGGATTTTTCTAAGATCGTGATTTGCAACGCTCTCTGCTTCTGATTTGTATGCTCCTCTTGTCATTACTACCAGGTCGTCTGCGAAGGCGATCACTCTTGTCCGGTGATCATATTCTAAATTCAGCATCGAATTGAACATTATGTTCCAGAAGCCTGGACCACAGCATGATCCTTGTGGGCAGCCTTTCTGTACTTCTCTTTCTGCTGTATAGTTGTTCACTGAAAATACTGCTCTTCTGTTGCTGAAGTAATTCACTGCTAAATTATATAAATTCTTATGGCATCTAAGCTGTCTTAGATTCTTGAGTATGCTAGGCCACCAAGCTGCATCAAAGGCACCTTTGACATCAAGACTAGTGACTACTACGCATTGTTTTGACTTCAAGCATTTATCGATGAAAGATTTAACTTCCATTGCAGCGCCAACTGCTCCCCTTTGGGGGGTAAATCCAAACTGGTTGTTGTGTAACAAATTATTGCTGTACATATGGTGTAGTATTCTGTCAATCATCAGTTTTTCTAGTAGTTTACCTCCGATATTTAATAGGCTTATTGGTCTGTATTTTGATGCGTCTTGGCAGTCTTCTTTTCCGGGCTTAATTATTGGAATGACAATAGACTTCTTCCAATCTTTTGGAAAGCATCCCTTCTTTAAACACGCGTTGTATACTTGCGTGAAGAATAGAGGGAGATGTTGGAAAGCTCTTGTAATTATGTCGCTAGATAGGCAGTCCTTCCCAGGAGATTTCTTTGGATTGAATGTTTGCATATTAATGATGATTTCTGCAGTTGTGAAAGGTTTATCATCATTAGTATTGATGGGTTCTTCAATTTCTTTCCTAATTTGTTTGTGCAATTCGTTGTCACTATCTTGATTGTCTTCGGGTACAAAGTGCTCTAACATATGCTTGATTGTATTTTCAGTATCTGTGGTAAATGTTCCATCGTCTTTTTGTAATGTAGTCAATCTCACACCAGTTCGGAGTTTGCCGGAAGCTATTTTATATACTAAACCCCAAGGATTGGCATCGTCACTTATTGTGCAAAACGCTTTCCATGATTTCAGTTTTGCATCTCTCATTTTCCTTTCGTATTTCCTTTTCCCATCCAGATATTTTTCTTTCCTCTCCTGTCGTAGATTTTCGCCGGTGACAGTTCTTTGGTATCTCCTCCGCAGTGCATTTGCCCTTTTTCTTAATATAGTAAGTTCGTCTGTCCACCAAGATACCGTCTTCCTTTTTATCGCCTCTTTAGTACCTGTTGAAACTTTGAAGGTTGCATTACTAGCTGTTATGATACATGAAAAGGCGAGGTTTGCCATTTCCTCTGCTTCAGTTTTACTTGCCACTGTGCTGCTTAGTTCCTGATCTAATTTCTGCAAGTTCTCTTCATTATAGTGACAATTGAATTTAGATATCACCGTGGAAAGGAAAATATTGTCGAATTTCTCGAAATCTTCATTCCTTACTATATACTTTGCTCTCGTGTGATCGATTCCAATTGTAGATGTGTTTTCAATCTAATTTGTAAGTTTGAATGTTAAAATCTTGTGGTCAGAGCAGCTTTCTACGGAGCCACAGGTCCACTCACTGACATGCCTTAACAACTTGTTGTTAACAATAGTTAGGTCGACATAACTGCTGCCACTTCTAGTTTCAAATGTAGGCTCCGACCTAGTATTCACTATGTTTAAGTTGGACACTGTTACAAAATCTTCCATTGCTGTCCCCCTGTGATTTGTTGTGACGTGTAACGAAAATGTTGTGGCGATCACAGAAGTCGGAGAGCAATGAGGTTTCTCTCAGGGTATGCGTGGATGTGTGTGAGAAGGAAATTTACAACACTGGAATGCCCGTTTCCAAATTATTTATTCACTGCTTCTTATTTCAAACCTCGAAATGGAAGCTGCCGACCGAGGGTTACCAATCACGGTTTATAGTGACTGAATGCTAATTATATTTCTCGATAAATTTTGATGACAAGACCGAACAAATTGACCACTCTAAAAAGGCTTCACGTCTCACTCTACCCTTTATATCGGCTACACGCCGGATAATGGTTTCATAGCCGTGACCCGGCTCCATCGGCGACAAGCCGAAGAGTCTCTGACTACCTCTGCGCGCGTGTGTATCTTTATATATAACTTTCACTCTCCAAATTCCTTTTTAAACAAAGTCCTTTTGTGGCTGTTTTGGTCGCCATTGTAAACGTTCCGAAGAATTCCCTATTCATGTATGTCAAGTGACAATTCCTTTAGAAACCTTCTAAGGTCACTGTTCCTTTCATTCATGGCATTGTTATAAACAGTTTCCCCAACTAAACTGGCCTTGGGGCTTGGTCTCACAAAGAACCAACATTCCTTCGACGTCTATCATTATTCTTTGCTCCTGCAAACAATAATTTCGGTATCAAATGCCCCCATAGATATTGTTTTATTATCCCATAATGAAATAATATATATGTCTTGCCCGAATATAACGCAAAATATTAGACCTTTGTCAGCAACTTCCAATTCATTTTACAATTTCTTTTCACAACATTAATTTTTTCTTTCTTACATGACATTTGCTAAAAATTATTCACCTGGTTACTTAACAATAGTTCATTTAAAATTTACTAACATTCTGTTCTGCAATTTTCAACTTTTAACTATTACTCAGAAAATATTTCAATCTACATCTTTTTTTTTTTTTCATCTGATCTACTTAAAATTACTTCATGTTGTTGTTACACTTGAAACAATTCCTAAATATACACTCTTATGTTTAAACCAATTGTACATTAATAAGATTATATTTGTATACAACATTTCTGAGTTCTTCTTCTTGATTCTATATAAATATTCTCTTCAAAAGTCTTTAAGTGTTCTAATTTTCATTACTATATTTTTCTTTTCTTGTTTAGTTTTAAGTTTCACTGCACTGTCACAACACTGTTTACACTTAACCTATACATTTTACACTACACTATCTATACTTAGCCTATACATTTTACAAGTTTATTTCTTCTCCTTTTACAATTTGTTATGCCGATTTTAAATACTTTAGCCTAAGTTCCTACCATTTACAAGAAATTTCATCATTCCACAACGTACTTCGAAATACAAGAGAATTTTGCGGACTTTTCCATGTATAAAGGACTTATTTATTATACATTCCCATGATTTTTCCACATTTAGCTTAGATATCCGACATCGATCTTTTTTCCTATCATTTCTACACATATTCTGATGGAACTGTGCCCCTTGCCCGAAATATTTTAATATTTCTGTTTCGTTTATCCTTGGATTTTGCATGTTTTTCAATGTTTCATTTGTCACCGTGATCTCTATTGCTACCTCATTCATTTGATTTTTGTTTTCCCCCAAAAACCTCGTCTGTTTTCTATTTTCCCACTCTGATACTTCTAGTCTACCCCTAGTTTCTCCTAACTTTTCTCTAGCCATTCCTATTTCTTCGTCTAATTTCTGTACTATTTCCTCCCCAAGTTTTCTGTTTTCACTATCTAACCTTTCATTAGTTAGATTTATAACTTCATTTTCAGCATTCTCCGTCTCCTCACTAACATCTTTTCCTACATTGTCTGTTACCTGATCAGCTTCTTCCCTTACGTTCTCTACTTCCTGACTAACTTTCCCGAAATTTTCTAACGACTGTTGTTGATTATCTAACTTCTTTCCTAGTTCTATTTGTCCTGCTTCTAACTTCTGAAAACCACTTTCTATCTTTCCTTCTATCTTTTTTAAACTTTGACTGTTATCATTTATCTTTTTACTTAAACTTTCATTTAAACTTTGATTGTTATCCTTCATCTCTTTTCTAAAACTTTCATTGTCTTTTCTTAAGCTTTCGAACATTTTTCTCATTTCCTCTAACATAATTCTTTCCCTTTCTACATTATTTAGGGCCGTTCTACTACACTCTGGTACTTCGACTTCCTGCCTACTGTTATTACTATAAACCTCCTGAACTTCCATTTTCTTTCTTTTTTTTTTTTACATATTTTTACTCAACACATTTGTTTTCCTCCTCAAATATATTCACAATAATCTATTAGATAATGTAACACTCTGTACCTTTAATTGTTTTTACTGGCTCCTGATGATGTCACTGATGACGATGCCGGCCTCCTTTCTTCTTTACAGTCGTACTGTTGACGAATTTCTTGATGGGTCGACCGTCCTCCTTTCGAACCACCTTCTACTGTTGAACCTCGTTGTCGGGTTGAAACTCCTTCTAGGTTGAATCTTCTTCTCTTGTTGAACCTCGTCGTCGGGTTGAAACTCCTCGTATCGGGCTGAACCTCCTTCTCGTATCGAGCTCCACTTGTTGTCGAACGTCCTTCTCCTATCGTGCTGAACCTCCTTCTCGTAACGAGCTCCACGTTGGCGAACGTCCTTCTCCTATCGTGCCCCGCGTTGGCGCGCCAGTTTGAAGCAGATTTTATATGTCGAACAACGAGCTCTACGTTGCGGCGCCACGTTGAAACAAACTTGTGGGTGGCGAACAAGGGTTACCACAATTGATTCACTGTTCACGAAGAGACTGGCGGCAGAATCTTTATTGTTCGATAAACTTTATTTATTGCTCAAGTATATATGAACCGACAATTATGAAACACCGAACAAGTTGACCACCCTAATAGGCTGCACGTCTGACTCTTCCTGATATCGGCTACACGCCGGATAAATGTTTATAATGGTTTTCTAGCCGCGCACCCGCCTTCATCGGCGACAAGCCGAAGAGTGCTGAATACCCTCTGCGCGCGTGTGTATCTTTATATATAACTTTCCCTCTCCAAATTCCTTTTAAAAAAAGTCCTTTTGTGGCTGTTTGGTCGCCATTGTAAACGATCCGAAGAATGCCCCATTCATGTATGTCAAGTGACAATTCCTTTAGAAACCTTCTAAGGTCACTGTTCCTTTCATTCATGGCATTGTTATAAACAGTTTCCCCAACTAAACTGGCCTTGGGGCTTGGTCTCACAAAGAACCAACATTCCTTCGACGTCTATCATTATTCTTTGCTCCTGCAAACAATAATTTCGGTATCAGACGTCATACCACGTTTTACTTCTGGCATTACTGTCGGCTGCTATAAGTAAACCACTCCCCTTTGTATAGTTTGTAATTCGTTCTATTGTCCTCAAATTTATCTCGATATCTTGTGTGGAATCGAAATATAAACAAGCTGCATAAAACTTCATTATTTTGTATGTTATTTCTGCGACGACAGTGTCTTCGTCAGAGAGCTGTGTAATAAGAATGGCACCTATGTCTTTGTTATTTATAAGCAGTGCTGACCTTTTCCTTCCCTTTCCACTCTCATAGATTCTTAGAGATTTAGGCACTCCTGCTACCTTACTGTGTATGTGTAAGGTTCCTGTATAAAGGCGAGGTCAATGCTACTGTCGTTCATATTATATATAATATTATTCATTGCTGCTCTTTTGTGTTGCAAATTAACCTGTACACATCGTAGATAATTCTTTCCTCTGTCCGCGAGACCATCCATGTTAATAGTCGATTCTTTCCATATTCTTCTTCAGGGCAGTTTTATAGCATAGGCAGCTTTTATCAAGCGATGAATGGTTCTCACTTATAGGCATTGATCCATTGTATTTGTTATAATTTGTGCAATTGATGCATCGATGGTTTTCTTTAGGTGCTTGGCATTCTTTCATTTTATGATTTCCAGAGCAATGTGGACATACTTGTTCCCCTGTGCATTCCTGCGCTCTATGGCGGTATTTACAGCACTTATGGCAACGTGTAACTGACAGGTAGTCGTCACTATTACATATGTGCCAGCCTAATTTAAGTTTCCTGCCCGAAATGCACCTACGAACTTGTGACGTGACTTCTATTACCAGATTCTTGTTTTTCCTTCTATCTGCAAACACGAGTTTAGGAATTATGTCACTTTCGCTTAAATTCAGATCTGAATTCTGATTGACTATGGCTTCTGTTGCATTGTCTATGGTAATATCCTCTGGAACATTAAATATAATGATCCTGGGATTCCTGAGCTTCGGCAAATAACTTTCGAGTTCTAAACCGCATGTTTCAGTTATTGCTTCACAAACCTTTTTGAGTTCACATTGGCTTTCTGATTCCAAAAGTAACTGCCCGTTTTTTAGCGTTTTTAGCGCAGATATACCGACTTTCATTTTTGCAGGGTTAACTTTCGACTTGAGTAGAGTCTTAGTGTACTCGACATTCTGGTTGTTTTTTGATTTCACAAACATTTTATAAGTTCTTTTTCCGTGTGACACATCCGACTGGCGCCACTCTTGGTTTGTCTTGGTAACTTCGGAGTAGCACTTCTTTGACCTACCTGCAGGTGGAACCACCCTCCACTCGCTAGTCGACTGGTTGTCTCCCGTAGGCGCTAGATGTCTCGTGTAGTCATCCTTGCCCGATTGCAAAGCCTGGACAATGGACGCCGCTTCTGTCGCTCTCGATTCCAGTTCACTGATCACTTTGTTCTTTTCTTCCACTGCCCTACTAACACTGCTGAACTCTTTCCTGATATCACTGATCGCGTCAAAAAGATCTTTCTTTAGATCACTTCTCATTTTTACGCACTTGTCAGCTATATTGACTAACTTATTTATAGCGTTTTCAAATACGCTGTCATCAGCTGACGTCATCGTGGCTCCAAAGGCACAATTTTTTTTCTCACAAAAACTAAACCGATAGTTCCCTCGTTGCACTAACACTACCACACGTACCGGAAAACTTGTAGAATATACTGACGTACGAGAAACACTTCACCAAAATATAAAAGTATCTTTAAATTACAGAAAGAATTCGAGCAAAGACTTCTTACACATTTGTTTTAAAAAGCACTGCTACCAATAATAATAATAATAATAATAATAATAATAATAATAATAATAATAATAATAATAATAATAATAATAATAATAATAATAATAATAATAATAATAATAATAATAATAATAATAATAATAATAATAATAATAATAATAATAATAATAATAATAATAATAATAATAATAATAATAATAATAATAATAATAATAATAATAATAATAATAATAATAATAATAATAATAATAATAATAATAATAATAATAATAATAATAATAATAATAATAATAATAATAATAATAATAATAATAATAATAATAATAATAATAATAATAATAATAATAATAATAATAATAATAATAATAATAATAATAATAATAATAATAATAATAATAATAATAATAATAATAATAATAATAATAATAATAATAATAATAATAATAATAATAATAATAATAATAATAATAATAATAATAATAATAATAATAATAATAATAATAATAATAATAATAATAATAATAATAATAATAATAATAATAATAATAATAATAATAATAATAATAATAATAATAATAATAATAATAATAATAATAATAATAATAATAATAATAATAATAATAATAATAATAATAATAATAATAATAATAATAATAATAATAATAATAATAATAATAATAATAATAATAATAATAATAATAATAATAATAATAATAATAATAATAATAATAATAATAATAATAATAATAATAATAATAATAATAATAATAATAATAATAATAATAATAATAATAATAATAATAATAATAATAATAATAATAATAATAATAATAATAATAATAATAATAATAATAATAATAATAATAATAATAATAATAATAATAATAATAATAATAATAATAATAATAATAATAATAATAATAATAATAATAATAATAATAATAATAATAATAATAATAATAATAATAATAATAATAATAATAATAATAATAATAATAATAATAATAATAATAATAATAATAATAATAATAATAATAATAATAATAATAATAATAATAATAATAATAATAATAATAATAATAATAATAATAATAATAATAATAATAATAATAATAATAATAATAATAATAATAATAATAATAATAATAATAATAATAATAATAATAATTATTTAGCAATGGACAAATTACAGCGATTGTTAGCCTGGACGTAAAAGGAGCCTTTGATTCAGCGTGGTGGCCAAGCATCCTAAAGGCCCTAAAAGATTTCAAGTGCCCTAGAAACCTGTACAACCTCTCCAAGAGCTATTTTAAAGACAGAGTGGCCTTCACCAATTCTAACAACATCCAAGTTGAAACAACAGTCAACAAAGGTTGCCCTCAAGGGTCCTGCAGTGGACCGGGGTACTGGAATATACAGTACAACAGTTTACTAAACCTGGAGTATGAAAAGAATACAAAAGTTATAGCATTTGCAGATGACCTATTAATTGCAGTCAGAGCAGAAACAGAAGCAGAAGTAGAGAACTTCATGAACATTAATATTAGAAAAGTCACACAGTGGTCGATTGAAAACAAAACTCACTTCAATGAAAACAAGTCAAAAGTAATATTAATATCAAGAAGACGGAAAAAGAGAAAGACAATAGATATCTACATGAATGGGAAACAACTGGAGCAAGTAGAAAAAAATGGATTACTTAGGCATAACCATAGACAGCCGATTCACTTTCAACGACCACATAAACAAAGTGAGTGAAAAATGCATCAAATTAATCAATGCACTTTCTAAATCGGCAAGGATAGTTTGGGGCTTAAAACATCAGGCTCTAGAAATAATATATAAAGGAGCAATACTGCCAATTCTACTATACGCTGCACCAGTCTGGATGGAATCATTAGAAAAGAAACACAACCAAATGAAATATGTTAGAGTTCAAAGATTAATGCTCACAAGGATGGCAAAGGCATATAGGACAATTTCCCATGAAGCACTCTGCATAATCACGGGAACAATACCCATAGACTTAAAGGCAAGGGAGGTGGCTGAACTATATAACGTAAAAACAGGAAAAACCAACACTGAATACCAAATAGACCGCCCGGAAAACCCCAAGAATTGGCTCCACCCAGCTGACTTTCAAGGCACAAAAGAACCAAAAATAGGAAACAATGAAAATACAGTGTGGCAAATATATACAGATAGCAGGAGTAGCCATATACAGACAAACCCAACTGATAAACCAAAAAAAAAAATACAAACTCAATGAAAGATGCTCAAATAATCAGGCAGAGCAACTGGCAATTGCAAAAAGCGCTGGAATTATTAGAAACGACGGACACTGAAGACACAGATAACAAAACAGTAACCATACACACAGACAGCAGAATAACAATTGACTCCATAGACGATTACAATAATCACAATAACCTAACAGAGAAAATACGAAGAACTACAGCAATACTAAGAGCAAAAGATTGGAAAATACAATTCAAATGGGTAAAGGCTCATATTGGAATAGAGGGTAATGAAGTGGCTGACAGACTGGCAAAGAATGCAGCAAAAACTAAGGAAATATACTACAACAAATTACCGATCACTGCAATAAAACAAATTCTTCGGAAATCAACAAAAAACAAATGGCAGCAGAAATGGGAACAGAGCACAAAAGGCACAACCACAAAGGAATTCTTCCCAACAGTGGAAAGCAGACTCACAAACAGGTTCTACCTAACACCAAACATGACAACAATACTTACAGTACACGGAAATATCAACACTTATCTCAACAGACTCAAGATCGTTAGCAGCCCTGAGTGTTCATGCAGGAGAGGAGCCCAAACGGTGGATCACATAATATTCGAGTGCAGTGTGGTGAATAGTGCAAGAGAAACTCTAAAACATAGTGTTCTAAGAACTGATAACTGGCCGACACACAAGTCAATACTAATTAAAAGACATTTAAAATCATTTACAAAATTTGTAAACTCTATAGACTTTCAAGTAGTAAAGGCATTAATGTGTAATACAAGCAAAAAAAAAACAACTAAATGGTTCACATGAAAACTGGAAAAATGTATACAAAAATCACAAAAAGAGTGAAAAGCATGTAGTACTACTTATGTAGTGGAGCATGTAGAGATCAGAAAAAAAATAAAAAAAAAAAAATAATAATAATAATAATAATAATAATAATAATAATAATAATAATAATAATAATAATAATAATAATAATAATAATAATAATAATAATAATAATAATAATAATAATAATAATAATAATAATAATAATAATAATAATAATAATAATAATAATAATAATAATAATAATAATAATAATAATAATATAATAATAATAATAATAATAATAATAATAATAATAATAATAATAATAATAATAATAATAATAATAATAATAATAATAATAATAATAATAATAATAATAATAATAAATAATAATAATAATAATAATAATAATAATAATAATAATAATAATAATAATAATAATAATAATAATAATAATAATAATAATAATAATAATAATAATAATAATAATAATAATAATAATAATAATAATAATAATAATAATAATAATAATAATAATAATAATAATAATAATAATAATAATAATAATATAATAATAATAATAATAATAATAATAATAATAATAATAATAATAATAATAATAATAATAATAATAATAATAATAATAATAATAATAATAATAATAATAATAATAATAATAATAATAATAATAATAATAATAATAATAATAATAATAATAATAATAATAATAATAATAATAATAAATAATAATAATAATAATAATAATAATAATAATAATAATAATAATAATAATAATAATAATAATAATAATAATAATAATAATAATAATAATAATAATAATAATAATAATAATAATAATAATAATAATAATAATAATAATAATAATAATAATAATAATAATAATAATAATAATAATAATAATAATAATAATAATAATAATAATAATAATAATAATAATAATAATAATAATAATAATAATAATAATAATAATAATAATAATAATAATAATAATAATAATAATAATAATAATAATAATAATAATAATAATAATAATAATAATAATAATAATAATAATAATAATAATAATAATAATAATAATAATAATAATAACAATAATAATAATAACAATAATAATAATAACAATAATAATAATAACAATAATAATAATAATAATAATAATAATAATAATAATAATAATAATAATAATAATAATAATAATAATAATAATAATAATAATAATAATAATAATAATAATAATAATAATAATAATAATAATAATAATAATAATAATAATAATAATAATAATAATAATAATAATAATAATAATAATAATAATAATAATAATAATAATAATAATAATAATAATAATAATAATAATAATGATAATAATAATAATAATAATCATAATAATAATAATAATCATAATCATAATCATAATCATAATCATAATCATAATCATAATCATAATCATAATCATAATCATAAT